>WAAE01023123.1:0-26453 GCA_013400495.1 Nicator chloris
CTGTATCTCAATCCATGAGTTTTGTAGCTTTTGCATTTCTGATTCTCTTCCCAGTCCTGCTCAGCAGGGAGCATGTCCATGGGGCTTGGCTGCTGGCTGGGATTAAACCAGAAGAAAACAAATCTGAGAGGGGAAAAAAAACCCCATATGGTTGTCACTGGAAATGTGATTCATTATTTGCAGTTGTTGTGTTCTTGGACATCTGTCTTAGGGCAGCCCTCAACACAAGACTTTCTACCAGTATCTGAATTCCCTGAATGCAATTATCCTCCCTATAAAGCTGAATCAAAATTGTTCCCTAAGGCTGTATCTGTCACACTGAGGATTCCCCTAGAAAAGATCCAATTCCCCTTGGACCTCACAAGTCCAGTTGACACTAAACAAAGACTTAGCAGTAATGGACAGTCTTGTTGACAATATCAGTAGTAATACAGAGAAAACTGAGCACCTGGGAATGGTTTGGAATGAAGTTTATTGCTGCCTGGGGATTTGTTTCTGCCTGGGGATTTAGAGGTATGCTGCTTCTCCTTAGGGGATAGATGGTAGAGAGCACATTTCACAATCACTGCATTTTCCTGTCTTCAAGATATTTAGGGTAGCTCTGCCCCCTAGTTCTGTTAAATTTACAGCAAGCTGAGACCATCATGGTCCTGTCACTCCATTTTCTTGAACACCATGTACATTTTGATTATCAAGGCTCTACCTGAATCACTGGCTGAACTGATCTGTTCTGACCCATGTTTGCCAACTAACCAAAGCACAAAGTCCCCTCTACAAATACCTTTATTAGGTCAAACTATTGATAAAAAGCTTTGTTCCGAATTCATGACTTCTGATAAGCCCAGCTTTCCAACCTGGTCTGAGGGAGTAAAGACTGTTTTTTTCTTCAGCAAAACAAGGGACAAGCTTTCACACCTTCACTATTTCTCACTGGCCTTGTGCTTCTGAGAGCCACATTTGTCTTATTATCCAAATGGGAGAAACCCCCAATTGTTATGGTACCCCAAACTAACATTAAAAGTAACTGTTCCATGGAAGTTCAGACACTGATTTTTGATGTCATTTAAAGAAGGAAAGATAGAGCAGAATTTATGCAGGACTGTAGATGTCAGCAACTGTGTGCCACTGTATGATGGAAGGTTGGTAAAAATATACTCCAAATGGTCTCTTCTTCCCTTGATTGTGTTTCCAGTAATAATGAAATGATCCAGAGCTCCCTTACAGATGATCTCATTGTCATCTTCTTTCACACAGGGTTATATAATTAGCTTCACGAGGAGAACGTAATGGATGTTCTTATGGATGTGTGGAGTTGCTCATAAATTGTCTACTGATATTTATGATTAAAAGGGTGCAACATACAAAGTAATGAATGGTTGAAGCTGAGTGAGAAAGACCTGGCAGTTCTGCAGTGCATGAAAATTTAAAGCTTAATGGGGTATCCTCCAGCAAGGATTCATGACAGCCATGGTGGATTCAAGGCTGTGTTGCCTAGGCTGACATTCTGCTCTGGCAGCAACCCTACTGCAATCTGTAACTCTTTGCTGAGAAATTGTTTTCCACTGAATACTGGATCAGGCAGTACCACATCAGTATTGCAGATAAGAGCATGTACTGGCAATATATTTTACAGATCACTGCTCCTTTTCAGATTATTTTTATGGACTGTGACAAAAAAAACCCCACCCAAAAACAACAAAACCCCAAACCCCCACAAAAACCAAAAAAGAAAACAAATAATAAACACAAACAACCCCCCCCCCCCAACCTCATGAGAATAATTCAAGCAATTAATTGGTATTGTGCTCCTTGGTCTGCCTACTCACATGGTGACTGTATGGGGCCATGTACCTTAAGCTACAGAACTAGGAATTTGACATAGACAAAAGTCAAATATAGCTCATGGAAAATAGTCTTTGAAAGTTACATGCCCTCTTGTTACCTCCTGCTTGTTAAAGCAGTGAAATAAAAGTAAGGAACAAGGGGCCCAGCAGCAAAGAACAACTCTGACAACCTCTTATTTGCAGCAAGAATTAGTAAAGTGCAATGATATGAATCCCCAGCACAATTGTTGCATATAGAATAGAAAATTATGTATTTGTATCTACTGGAAGGTAACCTCAATGGTAAAAGTGTGTTCATTTGACACTCTTACAAAGAAATAGTCTCTCCATGACAGAGAAGTTTTGAACAGACTGGTGTTAATGTAGTTCTTACACTGAGGTATGAGAATATATCTAAGAGCTTTACATTCAGGTCCTACTTAAGGCTCTAACCTAGGTCTAACAAGATCAAAAGCATTTTCCTCTCTGCAATATTGCTTATTTTTAGGGATTTTCATTGCAATCTATCACCAGAACAATTTTTTTAAATTAAAACCACTGTCTGAAATTTCCAGATAGTTTCATAGTACTGGAAGTTATCAAAGTGTCCCTGAAGACCCCTAGAAGTCTTCTGACTGGGTGGAAGTCAACTTTGGGTGTTTTCTTAGGGACCTGCATATGTCAGTAAAGGTGGGAAATGCTTTACTTCCATACATTTCTGTGTTGGAAAGAGTCTCAGCATATTCAGATATCATAGCTTGAGTATGATTTTTCCCTAATGAACCAAGAGTGCAGGGAGGGGAGCAGATAAAGTGAGTTTTTTCCCCATTCAGCAACTGGCATGCATCCCCTGTGGTGTACCCCACACTGGGCACCCAATTAGAAAGATTGTGAGTGCTATTATGAACTCCCTGTCAGCCACCCCACTCTGCCAAAGGACAGTGCGAGCTGGATGCCACAGACAATCTGATCTCCCATCTGCAAGACTTAGAGGGCAGAATTCCAGTGAGAGAATTAATACTCAGCTAAGGTTTCAGGTGAAAAAAAGCTGTTCTAATAGCAATTTTGCCTGCAAGAATCCCTGCAGCTTCTCTTTAGAAAAAGACACGCAGGACCTCATCTCTTCATGGTTCTCTCAGGGTGTGCAGATGTGTCTGTGGAGTTTCAGGGCTAGCATTTCTTGCTGCAGAGGTGAAAAATGCTGCTGTTTCCATGGCAGAGAGAGAAGTCTCCATCACAGCTGCCAACAAGGCCACTTGCTTATGGTAGTTTAGCCCTTTTTGTCCTTTTTTATGATTGGAGTTATGAATACAGTTTTTTCTTTTGCAGGAGCAAATAAGGTGTAAAATCTTGTCAGCAAACATTGTTGTGTTGTATTCATTTCATCTACTGTATCCCCTTAACAAAAAGGTCAGTGAAATATGGCATGTGTCCTTTCTGGAAACCAAATACACAGAAGATTTTGTAGCAGAAGGAGAACAGACTGTAAGAGAAGAATGCTGCTTGACCAGCCTTGCATGGAGATCCTCCTTTCCTAGGTCATTTGTTCTCTGTCTCTCCCTACACTTACATATTCAAGATTCCCTATATGTTTAATATCAGCTTTAATACCAGTGCCTTTCACTAATATTAGACAACACGAAGTCAGACCTGAGTGCTGGTGAAATTATATTATTAGACGTGCAGGATACTGAGGGTGTACTGCAGAACAGCACTTCTCTGAGTTACATTTCTCCCCTCTGCATCCAGCTCCATGGTTCCTGGTACAAGGAAGACACAGACCTGTTTGAGCAGCTCCAGAGAAGGGACACAGATATCATCAGTGAGTTGTTCAACCTGGAGAAGGGAATGCTCTGGAAAGACACTAATGTGCCCTTTGGAAACATTGAGGGATATATAAGAAAGAAAAATATTTTACCAGGGTCACTAGGGCTAGGACAAGGGTTGATGTTTTTAATCTAAAAGTGATTAAATTAATTAATTAGTCTACTTATTTTAAATAAAATTCTTTAGTGTAAGGTTGATGAGGCACTGGCACAGGTTGCCCAGGGAAGCTGTGGATGCCCCATCCCTGGGAAGTGTAAGGCAAGGCTGAATGGGCTGTTAAGCAACCTGGTCTGGATGAAAGTGTCTCTGCCTATGAAAGGGGGATTAGACTAAATGATCTTTAGAGGTCTCTTCCAAAACAAACCATTCCGTGACTCTATGACAGAAATGCATGAAAAAACCAAATGTATAAATTACATTCTTTGTGCTTGCAGATCAGTTTAATAAGAAAAAGTACATTTTTATTCTTAGAACTCTCTTTGCATCATACTAGGGCAAAGGATTCACTGAACTTTTTTTTCATGCAAATCTGAAGGTGGTTTCATTCTATTGGTATTAATCCTTTTGGGAACACTAAGATCCTGTTGGTTTCACCTCTGGCTGATTCTGCTAATACAGTAGAGAAAAAAGGTCCCTGTTATTTTAATTTCTTCCCATTAGAGTTATTTTAGATCTTCTTGAAATGATAAATCTGTCTAAATTTTAATACACATTATTCTGTGATCAATTGTTAAGGAGATTCAGATCTGACAGAGACACTCAAATCCCTTCCTAGAAAGAAAGGCTAAAGAGTAAAATATTTCACTTTAAAAAGTAAAGCCAGTTTGTGCTTAATTGTTTGATGGTCTATAATAACACTACTGATTAGATCTTACTGCTCAGGAGCATGTTTGTATCATTTTTGGTTTTAAAGATACCTAATCTTCCCCCATGAAAAACTAGCTTAGTGAACCAGGAACTCCATCTTTCTCAGGGAATGTTTTTAATTCTCTGTGAACACTGAAAATAAAATCCTACCCCATAACAACCCACAACAGTAAACATAATGACACATGAGAAACTGGGAGTGCTTATGATTCCATTTCTGAAAGCCAGTCAGATCCACCAGCCATCACTCAATATTTTACTCTGTTTTAATGCTGTACTCATGGTTCAGTGTTTCTTCCTTCCTCCTTCTTTCCATAAATATTGTGCTGAAAGGCCAAACTGCTACTCATGCTGCAAAGACAAATCCATACAAACAAAAAAAGACATGTCACAACAGATTTCAAATGGCAATTTAAAAAAATCCTGTAAAATGTCCATTATATAATGACCAAATTCCACATTTTAGATGCAACCTTCATGCTCCTAAGTCAGAATGAGATAAATTATCAGATTCTGTGTTGCAGTGTGATTTTGTCTCTCAATCTGATAGCAGATAGAGATTACTGTACATGAAAGTACAATTGTATAACAAAGCTGCCATTGAATTGGTATGAGGACAAGCTGGCATGCTTCATTAATGTTGCTGCTGAAACTAAAATAGAAGTATAAAAGCCAGATTCTATCCCAAGTGCTCAGTTTACCATGGCAAGCAACACACCAGAAGGGTTTCTCAGCTTATGGGTTCCATGGATGAATATTTAAACTTCAGCTCATTCTCCTCCAGAGAGTATTGCAGTGGAAGCATTAGGAGGTAACAGGATGGGAAGGCCTGTTTTGGCTTTCCCACAGACCAGGTGTTGGGGGTTAGATTTGTTTCTTTTTTACTTGTAGAATTTTTTTCCTGTAAGTTGCCTTTTTGTTTGGTTGGGGTTTTTTTGTTTGTTTGTTTTTTGTTTTGTTTTGTTTTTGGTTTTGGTTTTTTTTTTGCTTTCTGGGAGTTTCCCTGGGGCAGGGGGGAAGTTAATGCGAGTTTTGGGGGGCAGGAAAACAAAGGGGCTGGGAGTGTTGCCTTGGAAAGGCTGACCTGAAACAGAGACTGGACAAAGCTAGAGAATAAAGTAGATATTTATTAAAAGAACAAGAGTCCGACTAGGGCTGCACCCCAGACAGACCCAAAATGACCACAAAATGGCCACACAGGTCACGAGGGTTTACATTTTTATAAGTTTTGGTCTATTTGCATATTGAGGTCCAATTGTCCAATTACAACTTCAGGTTTTGAAGTCCCATCCTTCTTGTTCCTCCCTTTGGTCCACCGTTGTTTATGCTTTTGGGNGAAATCATGAAAGCTAAAACTTAAGGCATCAGGAGAGGTAGGGGCTCTCTTCCTCCGGACATTGGAAGGAGGACAGCCAGGCTGTTTGCTTGCTGTGAGAGGAGTTCACTGTCACCACTGATTCCAGCCCTGGGAAGTATACCATCATCTGTTCATGTGCCCAGGAATTCTGAGCTCGCTTCCTCCTGCCCTGCTGGGAGCCGGGCTAGCCCTGTCCCACCGCCACTGCTTCTTCGGCGCTGCTCTTCTTGCTATGGTGGCCCCACACCCCCATGCCCTGCCAGGACATGCCACCATTTCAGCTACCACTGCAGTGCTTCTAATTTGTCTCATCCACCTAGCCGAGATTTTCCACTGTTCCAGCTCTGCTCTCAGAGGTGTTGCTGGAGCACTGAAATCAGACTGCCCCAGGCTTTGTAAAGCAAACCCCTTGAGGTTCCTGGTTCTGTTTTGTTGTTAATGCTGTAGTTGTTGTTGTTTGTTTTGTTTAATTTTACATATTAGTAAAGAACTGTTATTCCTACCCCCCATACCTCTGCCTGAGAGTCCTTTAATTTTCTAAATTGTAATCGTTTGGAGGGAGGGAGTTTGTATTCTCAAGGGAGGCCCTGCCCTCCCCAGCAGACACCTGTCTTTCAAACCAGGACACCATGGTGCCCCTGGGGGCTGGAGGCTTCAGATGGCTTTTGTAACTGTTGCCCTTTAGGTAGCAATTTTCTTCTGTATGTATTTCATGTACTTTATTTAATACACTTAGAGATGAGTCAGAATTTGGGTTGCAGGTAAGAATGCCAGACATTCCAGTTCCAGTGTGTGACATCTGTGGCATTGTAGCACAGCCTGGAACTAAGTTTGTCACAGCCCTTGGCAGCCCTCAGTCTGGGTACAGGCAGCTACAGCCACTGTGTTCATATGTGTAAGATAAAGTTTACCATAAAAATCCAAACATGCTACATGGACTGCTGCAGCTAAATATTGAACAAAGCCAGTTTCCGCTTTCCACTGCACTTGCACAGCACTTTTTCTCTTTCCCAGGATTTGTCAGGCTGTATCTGGAACCCAGATCTGAATCTGACCCCAAGATATGCTCTGTGGAAGTTTTGCAGGTCTCCACCTTAGGGCAGAAAGAGATACTATTTCTGTTACTTGTTATTTACAATCCAGTGACATCCATAGCAAGCATGGTTGTGCTACTTTATCTGACAAAAGCTGGACATATGTTTTTACAGTTTTCACGACTGAGTTTACAACTGAGAATTGTTTTGTCAAGCTAAGCACAACAGAGGCATAGATGAGAGACTGTAAAAAGTTGACTAAAGTAAGAAATCAGTTTCCAAAAACTACTTTAAATACTTTGTGTTTATGCTCAGGATTGTCAGTAAAAATATACAGGTGGGCCAAATCCTTGTCCCACTGAAATAAACTCCTAGTATGCTAATAAAAAAACACCTGTGACTTTTATCAAGAAAACTTTATCAATATTTACTTGATAAAGCTGTACACCAGAGAAATTTTCAAGACATGCAACACTGCTTTCTTCCTTCCATGAAGTCACTTAGGCTAGCAACGGTTTTAGTGATTCTTTTTACATAGGGTCTGCCAAGGTGAAAGCAGCAGTAAGTGCATCAAGAAGAATAATAACAGCAAATATACAACAGCATGCTAGAAAAGCTGCACAGCTAAACAAGATGCTAGCTTGAAAATTCTTTGCAAATATTACAAAACTTTGTCCACTAAGGCAAGGAATGCAAAACAAAAATGATTCTGCAGAAGTAGAAGTTATCACCTTTTTATAAAAAGAAGTGTTAAAGCAGAGTGGTTGTTCATTTTGGTGGGGTTTTAAAAAATTTTGTAAAGCTTTGAAAACATTGACTTTTTTGGGAAATTATGACAGGGTCCTGAAGAAAAATAAAATTCTGTGTTGCTGTAGACCTCCACAATGTGTTTGATTTCCTTGATTTATAAAAAGAAATCTTTAATAAGATCTTGTGTTTCCTTTTAAAATATACAAACTATTTGTCTTTTTGCATCTTTTCAGCAAATGTAATGTCCTCATTAAAGAGTGCAGTGATTGCAATTGCTGCAACCTTACTGTGCAATCAAATGCATAATAGTGGTGGCTGTTATTACTCATGGAGAACAGCAGTTATTACAATTCACATTTCATGTCATATGAAACAAAAATATATTTATTAATTGATGTTAAACACAAATACTCTTTAGCACTCCTTTATCAGTCCAGTTGAGAATTATGTTCTCCCAACATTCTGAAGCAAATGCTTCAGTCCAGTTTGGATCCAGCAGTTCCACTGCAGAGTGACATCAGGAACAAAGCACAGGCAGCATCAGCCACAGGCAACCCTCCTGCATGTCTGGCAGCCTCATGAGACAAGTAGCTGACAGTAGACTTTGGACATCTGGACATCATTTAAGTTTAGAAAACAATAAACTTTCTGGAGCATCTCTGTGTATAACAGACATTATTATTCCGGTATTTGAATTGTGCCTCTTCACTGCACTTTTTGCCAAAGAATATCCTGAATAGTTGTTTGCCTCAGAAACAGAACTGATGCTAACCATTAAACACAAAAATCATATTCAAGCAGTGAGTTTCATCCTTTATTGAACATACATAGTACTTTTCCTAGGGGCAATACTAACACTGAGATAAAATCCTCATTCATACACAATCTCTTCTACATTATCTCAGTTATTGGGATTAATCAGCAGTCTGGCCTCCTCTTGGAAAATACTAAGCTCTTACAAGCAATGCTTCAGCTTAGGCACTTGGTGTCTCAGGAAGATATTTTGTTCTCCCAAGAGCATCTAAGCAAAGGAAACTCAAGGAATTTAAGCAGGAGCTTAGCAACAGGACCATGATATATGCCACTGCTCTCATTAAGCTTGTCTTGGGCTGAATTGCTAACCCAAATAACACAGGGTTTTAGGCAATTCAAGCATTTTCAAACAGCTACAAGTAATTAATTTAGCTTCATGAGAGTGACTTATATCATGTGGTCACTTTTAAGACTTTGGAAGAGCAGTAAGTATATAAGAGATGTTCCTAAGACCAAACAATTACAATTAGTGCACTACCATAAACAGATGGTCAAAGTCCAACCCTCACTGACACCTAGGCTGGAATAGTCCTGATGGGGCATCAAAATAACAGAGATCTTCTGAATAGGAAAGGTTGATATAAAGTAAATATTCAGCTGTGTGCTGGACATTTTGTCCAGAAAGATCCTATGAGACAGGGTCAAAAGCTCTATGAAATCCAGAAAGATGTCATCAACTGCCTTCTCTTGATCAGCTAGGTGGGTTACCTTTATTATTATGAAAAGAAATAAGATTGGATAAGCTAGATTTTCCTGTCATGAAGCTGTGCTGGCTGTGACCAGTGACTGTGTTGTCCTTCAGGTGTTTTTTTAATACCTCCCCAAATAATATTCTCCATAATTTTACAAGACACTAGAGACTGAGAGGCCTGTATTTTCCAGGATCCTCCTTCTTGGCCTTCTTAAAAATTGGGACATTGTTTGCCAGACTACAGTTGAGACTGTAGTTATACTTTTCAACTAATACAATATGTATTACAATACTGTAATACAATATGTAGGTGTTTTGCTTACAATTTCTTCATATTTATGGGATGAATGAATGTGTTACAAGACTATCCCTTTTTGGAATGACCTGATTCTCCAACTTGAATCATGGTGAACCAAGAACATGGAAGGGTATAATGTAACTCTGCTGATGTTGGGGTGAGATACTGGGATACTGCAACATATGAACACCATATAATCTGTGAGCATGAGTTTGGGATGTCTGTAAAATGGGTGGTGGACAAATGATCACCTAATACTGTTTTTGTTAAATACTGTCCCTTTCAGTCTTTGATCTCAACCTACTCAATGTATTTCAGAAAGTGCAAAGTGCAACTCCTTGTCCTGTACAGACAAAATATGAACTCAGCAGTGGGACCTACCTGTAGTGTTTCCACAGGGACAATATTTTCTCATGGATTGAGTAACTCTCTTTCTAGACAAGGTGGCACTGCGAACATGCTGAATATGTATCTCTACCAACAATGTTAGCTGTCTTCTCTTCGGGTGAGAGACGCTCTCTTTCTGAGCAGTTCTGGCAACAAATTAGCCCCACAACAAAGAAGCAGGTTGTCGCTACCACAAGCAGCTGCAAAATTAATCTCTGGCTTTTCCCTACACCTGCTAGGACCCTAGGTCTGTTTGCCATCAGACCTTGTCCTTGAATTGATTCTGAACAGCTCTGTATTTCTTTGTCACCTAGTGCCAGCTGGAAGGTTGGTGCCTGTCTTCCAGAAGAACATCTAAACATTAATTTGAAATGGCTTAGGGAGTATCTGCTTGTATCATGCACAGGGAAGGGGCAAGGATCCCTGCCTAGATGCTCTTCCACTGTGAAATATGGATTATTGGTGTGAATAAAAAAAGCTGAAAATATGCATTTCTTTTATTGCATGAATGAAGTCTTGTGGCTCTCTTGGTCTACACAGGCTCAGTTACTCCACTGTCCCAGTGGTAACTCTCGCATTCCAAGGGATCTCCCAAGACAGAGAGGTGGACAGTGCTGGGTGCTTTATTCTGTTTCCCCCAGGATCCAACCAGCAGATCTGAATCACAACTAAGGCTTTCCTCAGGTCCTTGCTAAGACCTGCTGACCTGGATCAGTCTCAGACACATTACTCTTCTCCATTGGAGCTACGAAATGGTTTCTGCCCCTGAGAAATGCCTCTGTTCTGGACTAACCCACAGGTGGTGCTAGCCTCCTTCTCAGTTCAACCAAAAATCAGTTTGAAGTTCTTTCATGCACATCTATACTATAAATGTTTGTGCCCTGGGAGAGGAACGTGTTTTAACACTGCCTTAGCTCTGGAAAGGCCTCCAGAACTAAGAATTTTCTTGTAAAGTGTGGTGACTTCTGAGGTGCTTTTACTCTTCTATTCACTTCTTTTCTCTTGCCTCTCTTGCCTTCACCCCACCTTCTGCACACCTGGCTGCTAAAACCAGACACACATAAGCACAGATATGTTTAATGCGGTCTAGACAAGCACCGTATTAGGCTGGGCTGGGCCAGCCGTTGCCATAGAGATGAACAAATACTGTTTTCTAGCTGAAAATGAGATGGCAGGAGAGTCATACTTTCTTCACAATATGGTGGCAGTCAGAGTGAAATTGCGGCATGAGGAAACAACTTTGTGTTAACTATTAGCAAAAGATTAATAAATAGGAAGTGATGTGCTGATTAAGGACTAGACTCCTCTATTCATTATGAAGGTGAAAAATTGAGTTTTGAAATAGCCTCAAAATGGCTCCTGAGTGCTACAAAGGTCACTAAACATTTGCAGTATTTCAGTTTTTGTTTGGTATAAAGCATAACTTTATATCTTACATTGCTTTAACTTTAACATTTGAAATTCATGTTGAAGTTTTAGCTTAACAGGTGGAAGTTTTCCATTGCTAGAGAGGCCCAGAAAATTCTTTCTAGTTTTTGCAACATTTCTCACTGAAGCAGCGTTGCCAGGGAATTGCTGAGGCAGGCTCAGGGAGAAGCCACAAGATTTTTCTCACTGCTACAAAGATTCAAGGGAAAAACCTTTCTCTTTTTCACTGTATTGCATAACACAAAGTCAAAACCACATCTCACTTCATTTACTGGGCATAGTGGTAACAGGTCAAAGGTTGGACATGATGATCTTGTGTAAGAGCCTAAACAAGAGATATTGGACTTCGTGCGGCTTTTTCAAATGGTCTTTATTACACGGGTTGTGATTATAGAGAGCCTTGTCTAATAAGCTCCAAGCTAGAGCTGTTAGACATGCCTGAAGCCAACTTGGTTCTGATTACAAAGCGTTATATATTTTTCTTTTCTGAATATCTTAATATATAATAATCAATTAGCATCACACACAATATCTTTCCTGTTTACAAATAGCCTATCATAACTATTATTATGGTTAGTACTACCCAATCACATTGAGTTAGTATGTTACAGTTTAAGCTTAAACTTGTTTTTCTGTTTTCTTGCAGTGGAAAGTCTTTAGACTTTGGTAAAAACATGTTTGCTATTATGTTTGCTTAATGTATTTTCTGCTTTTCTGCAACTTATTTCTGCTTGGTAAAAACATCTCTTTTTGTTTGTTGTCAACTTATCCTTTGCTCTTGCCATAAAATCTTCAACCTTTGCCTTCTCAGTTATTCAGTAAGCTTACTCCAGCCATCCTTTATCCTTCTGTATCAAAACTTGCTTCTATATCCGTAAAACTCTTCTTATTAAATTTTCATCTTCCCCAACAATCTTGGAGGTCTTTTCCAACCTTAATGGCTCTGTGATTCTGTGATTAAGGTTGGAAAAGACCCTGAAGATCATCAGATTCAACCATTAACCCAGTATTCCAAGTCCACTGTTAAACCATATCTCTAATTAACATATCTACACGTTCTTGAACACTTCCAGAGACAATGCTCACTTCCAGTCCCCTGGGACCTCTCTGGTTAGACCTCTCTGCTGGAGAATAATGGGAAGTGGTTCAGAGGCACTTCCACCAGCTCCCTCACTGGGCATGTTGAAGTGCAATACCAGGTCATTGACTGTTTCCTCCTGGATTATGGGGACTCTTGTTTCCCAAGAGAACAAGGGCCAGCACCTACATGTGCTGTTCAGCTGATTGTGGAGTATTTCTTCTGCCTCTTTATCCTAGTTGGGTGGTCTATAACAGATTCCTGGGATATCTGCCTTGTTGACCTTTCCCCTAATTCTTACCCATAAGAATTCAATCTTAATCATCACCATCATAAAGCTCTTGGCAGTCAAAACATTCCCTCAAATACAGGGCTTTTCCACTGCCTCTCTTCCTTGCCTGTCCCATCTGAAGAGTTTGCAGCCAGCCACTGCAGCACTCTAGTCACCTGAGTTCCACCACAGTTCCATGCATGCCATGGATTTCCTGCCAAACAGCTTTTGCCGTTTCCATTTGAGGGCTGCCAAGAGGAGGTATCCTTAAAACCGCAGCTCATCATGACAGCTCTCACTCCTCAGCTGCCTCTGCCACGATGGTGCCTGGGACACAGCTCTCCTGCAGCTCCTCTATGGCTCACACCCCCTCCTGCTCCTGCATGGTGGCATGGGGCCCATTATAAATCCTTTTTGTTTGTAGAGGAAGCCAAGAACAATGCTCACATGGCATGTTTCCTGTAAAAGAATGGTTTTATTTTCTTCTGACGTTCCCAAAATATGTTTAATTGAAAAGTATTGCAACAGAATGGTGCTTGGAGGTAATAAAGCAAGGAAGTGGCATTTCAGATGGTACTATGGCATGATTATGAGTCCTTTTTCCCTTATCTCTTTTGCATAGTTTTTTATCAGACTATTAGATACAGCTAAGCTGTATATTGTAATATATGTGTTAATGTACACAAGATTGTGAGCTGTTAAGAGGTGGAGAAAATATTTTCCTTATTGAACAGGTTGAAACAAATATTAAATTACCATATTTATTCTCAGTTCCAACTTTTTCATCCATAGAATGTAACTTTTCTCCATTTGAAAATAGGCAGATGTGAGCTCAAAGATTTCTGTGAGCAAAAATACACACTGAAGTCCAGATGTCTTAAACTTTTCTTGCAGAAGTGTATGCTTGACTGCAATTCTGCTTGTTTACTTCAAAAGGAGGTAAATAAGCTGACAACTTCTAGAAGGCTCACTTCAAAAGGGGAATCACAGGGGTAATAAATCATCTAAAATTCCAGGGAACAGACTGACAAATAGACTGGGCTAGACCATTCATAATTTTCTTGAAAAATATTTTATAGCTAGATTTTAGACTTAAAATTAGCAAAAATAGTGGAGATGTTTATTAGTACAAATGGATATAACCCCACTATTTTCCCAGTCACAAATATAGTTTCATTAATGTTTGGTTGCTGACTGGGGTGAATAGCATGGTAAATTAATGGTTTGACTTGATGATCTTAGAGAACTTTTCCAACCTTAATAATTGTTTGATTCTATGATTCAATTAGAGATTACTTCTTCCATCCATCAGGTGGCTTGCTGGTAGAGTGAGCTGTGTAGAAAGTAGGGTACCTGAATGTAGTACAGACAGCATTTTTGCCAGCATACCTTATATCAGTTCCTAAGCAGTACAACTTGTATTCCTGCAAGAACTTTTGCAACAGGACAGCTGAATGTGTGAAGCCCTTCTGTAGCCACAGCACTGCTGGTGAGGTGCGAGTGTTTTCCTTGGGTCCTTAGCAAGGAAATGACCTGGGTAAGGCTTGCTGCTTTGGACCACATCTCAAAACTGGATATGCAGAAAGAATTGAGACTCAGCTGTCCTGCTCAGATGCACTGCAGCATGGTTAGGCAAAGTAGGAAGTTAAGGACATTTTTTTCACTAGTATGTAAATAAACTATTGTTAGTGTTCCTACTGAACTGTAAAAGCCCAGGTACACAACTTCATAATATATGTCCCACTTGTAGCTACTTAGTCTCTGGAGTAACAACACTGAGCTTTTCCAAAAACTTATTCAGTCTGTATCAACAACTCTGAAAATCATCTTTCTATTCCTCCTTTTTAGAGGTGACCAAAGCTGTCTGTTGTTGTTCATCTACCACAATTTGAGTTTTTATATTTCATCTGACAAGATCTAGAAAGATCAGTTCTCTCTTTTGATATTAAAACCAGAATCTGAATCTTCTGCAGTGTGACGTTTTTGTTGTTGAACTCCACAGTCTTACAACACAAATAACTGAAAGCCCTCAAGTTGACTACAAATCACATAGCTTTCAGATAACATGAGTTAGAATCAACTGAGTGATAAAATTTATGGCATGCTGTAATCTTGCTTGACAAAATATTTTTATCATTTTTCAATTGATAGAACTGTGAATACTGCTGCTGCTGCCACACTGGAACTAGAATTCTGACACTGCTGGTTTCCTTTGCCCATTGTAAAATGTATAATGATATACTCAGCCTTAGGGCTGAGTAAACAATCAAATAAGAAGTTCCCACACACTTAATGGAATATGGGAAGAGGATCAAAGACAATGGACATGAGCTGAAATGTGTGGTTCAGATTTGATTAAAGAAAAAGTTTTCCTTATGAGGACAGTCAATCAGTGGCAGAGCTTATGCAGAGGCTAGGTAGTGTCTGTCCTTGCAGAGTTTCAAGCCCTGACTGGAAAAAGCCCTTTGCAAACCTGTCTGACACCAAATGTTGACCCTTCTTTGAGTAGAAGGATGGAATAGAGATCTCCTGGCGTCCTTTCTAGCCTGAATTATTTTGCATTTATGTGATCAGATACAAAAATAGTGAGAGAGGTTTCTCACAATTTCATAGCTATGAAGGAGTCATCTGCTACCAGCAAATATATCCCCTTGCCTTGTCAGGCTGCCAGGATAAATATTTAATTAGAGGTGCCTCACACCATGCCTTGATGGGCATGTTATGAAGGTTCCACCCAGATATGATGTTAAACAGTTTGCAGGGCATGACCATTCTGTCATGGACAGACACACAATGTCCATATGAGTACATGCACACCTTGGTCATTGTTCTATGGACAAGAAACATGTAAGCAAGGGAAAATCAAAACTTTGAAGAAATGAAAACTTGCAGGAATTCAGACCTTGTTGAAACTTGGACTTGTGAATTATAAGTTGGAGGCGAAAATACACACCACCAAATCTAAGGAGTGGAGAAAGCCAGAAGTTAACTCCAGGCAAGAGGGTAACTGCTGTGGTAAACACTGTCTGAAACCTTCAGGTCTTTTCAAAACCAAATAAACAGTGAAACAGATTGGTGTTCAATGAGCCAGAGTTGCAGAAGTTGCACCAAGGTGACCATTTCTGGATAAGGCAGTCACCTGGCTTATGTGACCTCACTGTGAAGTACTGAGAGCCACCATGGTTACCTTCAAATTCAAGGTGTAGTTACTCTTCCAGTAAAGTCCTTCAAACCACTCTGAGATAAGAATAATGAGCCATTCCTTACTTCGGCACAGAGATACCCACTCCACCTTTCAGGTTGCAGGACTTCCACTGTATGTAGCGTGAATTTGAGCTAAGCAAATGTGTGAACAATGTGAATTTGCAGCTGAGCACCTGCCATTCTCAGGCAGCTGGAGGGGCAGACAACTCAAGTTGTTCTGCTGGAGGCCTTTTTTGCTAAAAACTTCATTAAAAGCCCCAGCTTTCAATTCAGCTGATGCTGAATCAAGCTGCATCGTGGGTGTCACTATAATGAAAAGTACTGTGGTCAAACCACCCAGTGCATTTCTCACAGCCACATATTTAAATCCAGATTAAATCAGGAATGTGAGGGATGCATCTGTGATAAATCAGTCTGTACTTGGTCAGAATGAGCTTTGATGTGTTTTGGTAAAAATATGCTCTTACAATGTGTTATCTTATATGGTTACAACCTGTAAGAAGAAAAATCAGATGGAAAAGCTGAGTTCAGTTAATCTGCTTAAAAATAAAAGTATTAAGATATTCTTTACTGTTTCTTTTTTCAGATGTGCAATATTGAGAATAAAAATTGACATTTGAGGGTTTGCTTATTTGGTTGGTGGGTTTTTTTGCAATTTTGCAACTTCAAAAAAATATTACCCAGAACTTCTGAGCAATCCTAAAAAGCACTTGTCTCTCATAAAAATGTAACTATACTGTTACTCTTTGCAGGCTGAACTTAGAAAATACAGATTGCAACTCACTTTTAACTTGGCATCAAAACTAAATAAATTGTAATTTTTATATTGCAATAGGTTTGAAGTTTTAGTGTTACAAATCTATGACTTATGCTATTTCTCTTGGTCATCCTGAAGATGTTTAACATGGTTGTTACACACACAAAACGAGATTTTTAATTTATACAATGTAACTTTAAATTGCTGTTGGGTGGGAGTACAAATTCTGAAGTTCACCATTAGCAATTTACAGGCAACAGACTATGATATGCAAATTCAGAGTTATGACTACTACAGTATCAACCAGTAGAATCTGAACAGCTATGAAAAGCATTTATTTAAAAACAAATATTAGCCACAAAGTGAAAAGAAAATATACAACAGTATGTGTTCTCTGTTTAATTTAAAGTTTGAAACCAATTCCTTTATTGTGATAATACAATATTTAATTATATATTATTATAATTATAGTGGAGTAACAGAAAAGGACAACAAGACAGTAAGGATACATATTGAAAGATGATGCAAAACCAAAAGGCACAGGGTTACATGTCCCTCCATACAAATGACAATGTCACAGCACTGACCTGAAGGGACTTTCTCAATTTATCTGCAGTGATTTTTAGTCCACCACCTTGTTACTGTGTCAGGAAATGAGAATGCCAATTATCCCTGAGTGCAAGCACTGGGTGAAATAATATCAATTATGAACCAAGCTGATCAACCAAATCTTTCACACACAGTGGTTAACCTTGTGTCAGATGATAGTCTGGATAGATTCATGAAGAGTAACCTACTGAAGACCTCCATAACCTATAATTAAATATTGCACTTTGCTGCTTCGTTGATTTTTTCCCTTCCTTCTCTCTTTCTTTAATTTCCTTGCCTTTCAAATGTATTTTTATTTTTTTTCCCAAGAGCAAGGAATTTCATTAAAAGATGTCTTTTTGGCCTTAGATAAAACATGACCAAATGCAGATGAGCAGTTAATTTCTTCTACGCCAAGAAAAAGGACTCGTGTATGTTCTTATCCATCTGTACTGAATTGCTCAGGAGAAATCTCCTGTTTTTGTCTGTGCCCATTCTCTATGGTCCTGTTACTTAGTGCCACTGGAAAGATCCTTGCTGTGTCCTCCTTGCACCCTCCCTGCAGGTGTTTGTATACATTGGTGAGATGCCAAACTGAGGTCCCTTCCACAGGAAACAGTTGCCCATGAACTTCTCCAACTAGAGTCCATCCCACAGGCAGCAGTTCTCTGAAATGTGGGTCACCCTTCCATAAGGCGCAGTCCTTCAGGCACAGCCTGCTCCAGAGTAGGTCCCTCATAGGGTCACAAGTCCTATCAGGAAACCTGCTTCAGCATGGAATCCTCTCTCCACAGGTCCGCAGCTCCTCACCAGGAGCCTGCTCTGGCACTTTTCCCACAGGTTGACAAGCCCTCTCTCAGGCACCCTCCTGCTCTGGCCTGGGCTCCTCCAGTGGCTGCAGGGGCACAGGGGCTTCACCCCAGCCTTCCCCACGGGCTGTGGGGCAATCTTGGTCCTGCCCCTCCTTCTCCACTGCCCTGAGTGTCTGCAGAGCAGTTCCTCTCACATGCTCTCATGCCTCTCTTCTCTGGCTGCAATTACATCTGCACAATAACTTTTATTTTTCTTATTCTTAAATATGTTATCACAGAAGTATAACCACCACTGCTGATGGGTTCAGCCTTAACTAGCAAGAGATCCATCCTGGCGCCAGCTGGCACTGGCTCTGCCAGACATTGAGGAAGCTTACAGCATCTCCTCACAGAAGCCAATCCTGTAGCACCCCCACTACCAAAATCTGGCTATACAAACTCTCTTAGCGGAGGAGCTTGTCCTGCTCTGCACAATCCTTCAAGGAGAGGCTGGTGACAGCCATGCCCATTGCCTCTGGCAGGTCTCTACTGCTCCAGGTCCCTGTATGCTGACTATGTACTTCAGTGGCAGCATAGGAATCAATAAAGAGCCTTTAGACAACCCAGGAAAATCCTCAATTAAGAACTTCCATTCTTAACTGCCAGTTTGCATCTCTATGGTTCTGCCTTTTTTTTTTTAATATCAGTTATGATTAAAGCCAGGCATTTACAAAACCAGAAGGAAAGCACATCTTCATGGAGTTCACAACTCCACTGAAAACTCTGCAGTCAACATCTTAGAGGAGATTAGTAATTTTTTTTATGACAAGCCTGATGTTGGCTACACTACCCTTGTTCTTGATTCTCATGTGCAGTCTCTGACCAAAGATGCATTTCCCCAAGAAAGGATGGAAATAAATTTGAAAATATGTTTTTGAGATTTAGTAGTTTGAAGAGAAATATGTTTTTCATTTGGAAGAAAGTTGAATTTTTTTAAGTTGTTGCTTTTTTTTAAAGGGCTCAGTTTTCAAATCTGTTTCATATTAGTTGTTCATAAAAATAACACTCAGAATAAGTTTAAAATTTTGGAACTCTTCACTACTGCTGCTGGAGAGAGTTCTCAAAGTACACATTTTTGCAAATGATGCAAACTCTGTGATGTGATCATAGAGTGTTCACAAGGACAGAACATTAGTCAGACATGCTTTGTAGGAATGACTGAGTGGGGCCAAAAGAGGAAATTTAACATCGTTAACATAGATCATTTAACTTGAATCTTTCCTACTGCTTGTCAAATATTATTCTGCAGTTCTTAGTCTATTCCCTTGTATTTCTGCCCCAAACCTCCTTATAAAGGTGTTTTGGGGTTTTCTTAAGGTGGAATTTCCCCTCAGCTGTGTATGTTTTTTATACCGGTAATTAAGAAACTGTGAGCACTCATCAGAGCTCTAGATTTGCTTCTAGAACAGCCCTACAAAATGGCAAAGCACACTTGTAGGTTAAAAAGGCAACACCAAGGGGACAATCATGAACAAAGCTCTTTTTTAATAGTGGCAGATATAAATCAAGAAAGCTGCCATTAAAAGCCACTTGAAATGCATTAACTTCCTAACAGCAAGCAACCCTTGCCATCTGCAGAGGTGAGTACACTCTGGATTGTAACATGCTGCCCAGTCCTCCATCTGTACATGGTCTGAACACTTCAATTGCAGCTGTTCAAGAGGGGGAGGTTCTAGTTTTAAGAATAACTAGCCACTAGTTCCCCGCATTAAAAAAAAAAAAGTAGAAAATAAAGATTTTAAAAAGTGTCATTAAAAACAAGGCAGTAGATTGAAGGAGATGGACACTGTATGTTTATGGTTGCATTATAATCTAAGAACATAAGACTGACTGTGGCCTTTTGGACCCAGAAAAAAACTCCATTGAACCCAAACTAGGTTGTGATGACAATGCCCATGCAAGAAAAGCATGTCTGACATTCTATACGGAATATCTGGCAGGTACCAGGTGGGGTAACTACCTCTCCAGGCAAGAACTGGATTTTCATTATCAGTGTAAAGTACATTAGTTCAGCATAATCAAACTAATCTGCTGAATCTAGGAAGGAGTCTGTAATTTGGAACTTGTTTTATTAATTTTTTTTAAATGCACAATTTCTTTTTTTATGACATGCTGGAATTGCTGAATCCCAGGCTTCAGCAAAGTGGTAAAATACAAAGTGTTCTATGAATACACACACAGACACACACACACAGACCCACGTCTTTAAGAAAGAAGCCCTGTTCCAAATTTAAAAGGGATCTTTTAACTTTTTTTTTCTAACTTTAATCTTATACTGCCTGTTCTTCGGCCACTGTTAGGAGAAATACCAGGTAAAAGAGAGAGTTATTGGATGAAGGATAATGGACTGAAGCTTAGTCTCTTCCAAATGAATGGGAGATCTGTTGTTGGTGAACAGAGTCATAACCTTCTTCAGATATACCCTGCAGGCAGAGAAAGTAAATGATGATACAATTTGAGAGACACACCATACTGCAACGCTTTGAAAAAAACTGAAAAAAGGAGAATTTTGAGGAAAGAAGATTCTGATCATGTCTTTCCATACTGAGGAACTTATGTCATTTTGGTTAAACAAAGAGTTTTGGGGTTTTTTTTGGTTTTAAGCTTATGAAGCTAGCCAAAAAATTGCAATTAAGTCCATACATATCACTTCCACAACTTCACATTTTCTTGGTACATGTCCTGAAACACTCTAAAGGCAATGCTATAGACTACTATACAGGATTAAGGGGTCCCTAAACTGTGGAATTTAACTTTTTCCCTAGATATAGTTGAGTATATTAACTGATTCTTTCCCCCTTTATATGTTCCCCAAACACAAATATTTATCTTCTTGTCTGACACAAACTCTGTGCCTTTTATGATTACTTTCAAGAACCTGGCTGGGTCCAAGCCTGGATGCAGAAATTTAACGGGTATTTGTTTTGTAATACAATCAGAGTTGTTGTAATATAGTGTGCCCAGATCATCAACACTTTCAGCATCATTGGCAGTGTGAACCTGAGTGGCTTTGTACTCAATCTAGAATGAATTTTCCTTGATTGAATTTATTTACTTACATTGTAGTGAAAAAAACTTCATCAAAATCCAGACATTTGAAAGTAACCTGACAGAATTGATTTAAATCAAACTGCTGTCTTCTACTCCTGCTTTTCCAGAATTGGTGAACTAGCAACAATTGATCCTCTGGTCTTGCATCCCAGACAAATTAAATTTAACCTTAAACTCTGCTTTATAGCCAAACTTAAGTTTGACTTAAATTCATGAAATGTTGACTAAGGTAATGTTGCAGGTTCTCAATAAATTGCTGAGAATAATTGAATGCATGGCCCAGAATAGAAAAACTGTAGCGTGCATTTTTAATTAAACAAATTCTCATGAATTTAAATTAAGCATACTGCATTTAGTTAAACTGACAGGCTCGTCTCTTGAACCATTGCTTGGAACAGCAATTAACACATCTGTGCAGTCACTAGTGTGAGTAAATGCTACTTCAGAAGTGAAGGTTTAAGAGTTGCCCTTACAATCATGTCTCTTAAACATTCCAAGCATGACAGCATTGCAAGTATATATATATGTATGTGTACTGTGTGTGTGCTTGTGTGTACACACACACATACACACACACACATATATATATATATANAAGTTTGATAATGTCTTTCTCCCCTGTCTGTTGTCCATCTCTCTCTCTCCACGGAACATATGCCAATTCGTTATCTCAGCTGGAAGAATTAGCATTCCTCAGTCACTCTCGGTCAGAATTAAATGTTTTCCCACTGTTTTCCACACTGAACTACCTGAATCTGCAAGGAGTCTAGCCCATACTCTACTTTTCCCCCCAAGTTTCTGAATCTTTCTGCCTTGTTCAAGTAATTTATCATAATTTCCTTACAAGAAAATTAGGCATTGCTCCATGCTCCAGCAAACTTCAGTTAATGGTGGCTCTGTCACACTCGGGCATCAGAGTGGCAATGTCATACAACAAAGCAAGCCATGTTCTTAAGACTGACCACCCTTTAGGGTCTTCAGGGAAGTCAGGAGATTCCCTGTTCCCTACTTGCAGATACTGCTTTAAATATTCCAGCAATCAGGCAGCACAACTTGAAGGACTGACTTAGTTTATAGAAAAATACAAGTTCAAGGTCAAGTCCTAAACATTTAGTTATGCAATGGTTGGTTAATATGCCAGGTTTCTTCAAAATATAATCTACGGGCCATAAATAGGTCTTTTGATCTACTAGTGCTTAGTATTTTGGTGCAAATATTTGTATTATTGAACCTGATAACAAACACCTCAGTGTCCCAGAAGTAGCATGCACATGCTCTGAAAAGCTAAGTTAGACAGACCAACAGGCTCTAGGTTAGTTTACATGATTCACTAACTAAGATAATTGTCCATTCCTGCATTCAGGGTCTGACTCTACAAAAGAACCCCTAACTTCCTGTAAAACCCATGGGAACCCTGATTGGAGAGTCATTATTCTGTTAATGATAAACATAAGAATTAGGAGATAATCAACGGACTTGTCAGGGAGGTGATATAAAATGAGACACCGCATTTTTTTCCATATAGCAAAAATTGACAAAATTTTTAAGAGCCGGTGATCAATGGACCACAATTAAATTAGGATCCAGGAAGAGCACATGTAGGGTAAGACTACCCAGCAAGCAAGACAATATAGCCACTCTTTTCTGCTTCTTGTTTTGCAAGTCCAAAGAAGGACTTTATCTGAACTCTTAGGCACATACTGGTACTGTGGCTGCTGTTTTCTAAGTGCACAACTGCAAAGCTGGGCATCATGAACTGGTACTGATTAGGAAAAAATAGACAGTCAGCACCAGTATATTTTCCTTTCCTTCAACAGCAGCTCTTTGAGCCATTTACTGTTGAATTTTAGTATGTGAGTAGGTTCTCAAATGGGCTTCAGAGGATGGACTATAGATAGACTGTGGAAACCAGGCACATGCGGTTTTGAGGTAGAAGGGAATGGAGAAAGATATGACAGCTCTAGCTGGGAATTGGTATCTCTCTTCTCCACAACTTTTCGGGAAATTATCTGCAGAGGGTCCAGGTGAATAGAAATTACAAGTTAAATTAAGATCTAGGTGATGAAAAATTTTAAGCTGTATTAGAAATTTTGTATTACACTACTTATTGATTGCAATAAATTTTCTGCTATAAGAGTCACAATATAGAATATTATCTACATTTGGCTGAGAATAAAAAACATCAACTGCAACTATGACTTAGTGCAACCATTATTTTGCCAAGGATCCCTAAAAAAATCTGTTCATCCCCCCTCTGTGTTGGAGGACAACATTGTCCACTTCAGCCTCTTGGGGGCTTCACCAGTACAAGCTTCCTACCTTCCACAGTCAGGTCTTTGGCGTCTAGCTTCATTCCATGGTGCCAAATCACTACAAGTGGCGAATCCCTGACATTTCACTAACTAGAACATATATTCTACAGGTTAGAAGATGAACCAACACCAAAGGGAACCCCTTGCTCGCACCTGGGCATGTGCCATGAGGGCCTGCTACCTGCACTGGACCCATATTTGTTATTCAGAAAAAAAACCCCTCTAAACAATCAAATCACTCTCTCAAGATAAAGTTTAAACGTTCAAGCTCGGCTGCATTAACAGCTGATGGGTGAAATCTGAGGAGGAGGTAGGCAGCTGAACAGATATGAGCAGTAGTAACAGTATTTTTGAGGCAAATGATCTGATCCTAATGCACTAAACTTAGAATTATTATCACAGCTTACCAGGGGTTTAAATATCAGGGGCTGTTTATATCCCATATTTCTCCCTTCCAGCTGCTGAATTTTCCTGAAACTGGCAGGCCTGCAAAGCACTCCCAGAGATGTAGTGGCTGTTCAGGAAGGTGCACAGACATGGAGTCAGCTGCTTGCACTCAACAAATGGAAATCCTATATGGACCATAGAATAACGCAGTTTTATGGGGAGTTGAATACCAGTGGGTTTGAAAAACAATGTTAGTTGCTTATAACCTAGGCCTGATAGAGAAGGCTTAATCTTCTATTAGCCCGCATTACGAATGATTTCATATTCTTGCCCTGGACATTAACTCTGAGGAAGACACCTTCACATGCTGTGGGGTAACAGGGAATTTGCTTCTTACTACCTGTTTCTCTGGGGTTTTTGGCTGTATATCCCTGAAACCATTTGAGGGCGAGACACTGTGGAACAACGAACCTCCCGTGTGCCTCCACCGATCCGCTTACCCTTCACCGCACCCTTTCCCCGGTGCATGCACAGCGGGAGCCTTCACAGAGTCTTTGTGTCGCGGTGTCGCACACCGCTCGTCTACCCCGTCGCCTGTCCCCTGTCCCTGCGCACAGCGCTGCGGACCGCTGGGCACGCTTTGCCACAAGGCACGACCCCGCTGCTGCAAACACGGTGCGACCTCTCCGTGGCAGCCCTGGTGACAGCCCCGTGATTCCNCGCTGCGCAGCCTGCTGGCCGCGCTCCCCGCCCGCGCCGGACGCCGCCCGGGGGTGCGGGATCCCCCCGGCCCGGAGCCGGCGCGCTCCACTCCCCGCAGCCCGCACCCGGCGCTGCCCCGGCGGGGCTTGGTCGGTGGCGGGGCGAGCGCTACCCTGTGGCTCTCAGCGCGGCGAACGAGGGGCTGCGGATTATTGCAGACTAAGCAGTCTGGCGCTGCAGCATCGTGCGGGGGGAGGCGGGCGCGCAGGGGGAGTGTGTGTGCGTGCGTGTGCGTGTGTGTGTGTGTGTGTGTGTGTGTGTGTGTGTGTGTGTGTGTGTGTAAAGGGAGGATGGAGCTGGCAGCTGGCCAGCTACCATCAGAATTAGCTCATTGTTCAATATAACCAGTGCTGGCAAGCAAAACCCAGCCCGACAGAGGGAACGGGGAGGGGAGGGTGGGGGGAGAGGGAGAAAGAGACTTTCCCCTAGCCACCCCCACCCCTTTTTCCTTTTTTTTTTTTCCTCCNCACAGCTTACCAGGGGTTTAAATATCAGGGGCTGTTTATATCCCATATTTCTCCCTTCCAGCTGCTGAATTTTCCTGAAACTGGCAGGCCTGCAAAGCACTCCCAGAGATGTAGTGGCTGTTCAGGAAGGTGCACAGACATGGAGTCAGCTGCTTGCACTCAACAAATGGAAATCCTATATGGACCATAGAATAACGCAGTTTTATGGGGAGTTGAATACCAGTGGGTTTGAAAAACAATGTTAGTTGCTTATAACCTAGGCCTGATAGAGAAGGCTTAATCTTCTATTAGCCCGCATTACGAATGATTTCATATTCTTGCCCTGGACATTAACTCTGAGGAAGACACCTTCACATGCTGTGGGGTAACAGGGAATTTGCTTCTTACTACCTGTTTCTCTGGGGTTTTTGGCTGTATATCCCTGAAACCATTTGAGGGCGAGACACTGTGGAACAACGAACCTCCCGTGTGCCTCCACCGATCCGCTTACCCTTCACCGCACCCTTTCCCCGGTGCATGCACAGCGGGAGCCTTCACAGAGTCTTTGTGTCGCGGTGTCGCACACCGCTCGTCTACCCCGTCGCCTGTCCCCTGTCCCTGCGCACAGCGCTGCGGACCGCTGGGCACGCTTTGCCACAAGGCACGACCCCGCTGCTGCAAACACGGTGCGACCTCTCCGTGGCAGCCCTGGTGACAGCCCCGTGATTCCGCACTGCCCCCGCGCCCGGCCGCACCTGCCCTCCCTTTCCGCACCCAGCCGCGCCCGCACCTGCGGGCACCACTCGCGCCCCCGGACCCGCAGGAGCGCGCTGCTCGCCCGCGCAATGGCGCTCCCGGTCTTCTCCGCCCACCGTCTTCTCCCCTCCCAGACAGGCTTGCCTCCGCCTCCCTCCCCTTCTCCTCAGATGCCCTTTGCAGGGTTATTATTACAGTTCGTGGCTGCAGTCTGCNGGAGGATGGAGCTGGCAGCTGGCCAGCTACCATCAGAATTAGCTCATTGTTCAATATAACCAGTGCTGGCAAGCAAAACCCAGCCCGACAGAGGGAACGGGGAGGGGAGGGTGGGGGGAGAGGGAGAAAGAGACTTTCCCCTAGCCACCCCCACCCCTTTTTCCTTTTTTTTTTTTCCTCCGAGGCTGCACTTTGGAAGAGGTGCAGTCATTCTTACCCACACCCCCTACCCTCTCTCCACTCCCCCAACTATAAATTCCCTTCTGTAGCATGCTGCCCCTTTGTAATCTACATTTGTGTTTCAGATCATGTAGAAAGGACAGAAAGTGAGCAGGGAGCGGGGGCTTTTGTCTGTAAGTATATACAATTCTAGTCCACAGAATTTTATTTTTTTAATTTATCTCCTTTGTCTCTTTCCCTCTCTCTCCCTCTCCCTCCCCCCTTTCTGCTTTCTTCTCTCTGTTTTTCTCTGTTTCTTTTCTTTCTTTTTTTTTTTTTT
>WAAE01023124.1:0-15652 GCA_013400495.1 Nicator chloris
TGCTGCTGCTCATATATATGGATGTTTGGAATATTCTTACATTTGAATGTAGCTAGAATAACTTGCTGGATCCTTATTTTTTCTTTGTGGTTTGGTTTTCCCCCCTTCCTACAACCTTCCCTGTGGTTAGTGGTTTGGGAGCCTGTATTATTTTTTTTTTCTACTGCTTAGGCCTGGCAGATAACAAAATTCATCTCCTGCTACTTCAGGAGCACTTTTGAATCTAACTTGTGGATGTGGATACCCTTATTTAAAACTTCGGCATCACCTGGTTTAGAATCATTAATGTTCTTAGCTGGACTGTGATACACTTGAGCACAAAGGAGATGTGGGTGCTTGCATTTCACATGGAGCAGGCCCCTAATGAGACTTCAGGCTGTGATCCACAATATATGTATTTTCATCTTCAGGAATCAGCAGAGGGTCACTTAATGTCTCCTGACTATCCAGATTTGCAGGGATAGATATCTTTATTCTTCAGTAGCTTACTTCTGGATATCATCAGCCTTTATTAAACATCAATTTTCAGGCTTATGGTGAATTTCTGCTTCTCCTCTCCAATTTCTCCCTTCCCTTTTCTGCTATGGGATGATATTTGTTTATATTATGCAGTTAGTTTTTTCCAAGGAATTCCATCTACTCTCACCACTTAAAAGAAAAAGTTTGAATGGCTTAAAAATAGTAGTCTTGGGTTTTGTCACTTAAGTTGGAAAAAACCCAAAGTATTTCAGTTGGAACCAGTACTGGTATTTTTATCAGTTAAAATCAAAATTTGTAACCTTAATGCCTCATTTTAATTCTGACTTATGATTCAGATGGAAACCCAGACACTTGAAAAATATTTCCTGGACATGGAAAACTAATAGTGTGGGAAATCCAGAAAACAAGGGTGGGGGTAGGGAGCAAAACATTTTATCATATATAAAGGGCTTCAAATCAGATCTGTGATTTCAGGGTGTTTTTAATGCTTCCTTTAATTTTGTTTGACCTTTTGAAAGGAACAGCACTGACTGTCGTAATATCACAAGCAAAAAAGTGCACTTGTATGTTTTGTGACCTGAAGCCATGTGCTCCCTGGAATACATGGTTCCAATGAGTCATATCCTGGTAAAACCATGACAACCAAGTATTTATTAGTTTGTTAGGTAAATATCTTGCAGTACCTGCCTAGATAAGACTTTAGAGAAAACCAGGCCAGTGAATAACAAGGCTGTGAAATATAACGTAGAATAAGAGGAAACAGTGAAAAATCTTAAATGTAAATTGCAAGTAGTTCTGACTTGTCAGCTTTACATTGAAGTCTGTGAATTTTTTTTTTTTTTCTGGCTAGGGATTTGGTTTTTTTTTTTTTTTTTCTGGCTAAGGGATTAGTGCTACTTGCTCTTCGAAAGTGGTATTGTGTATGCAAATACTGCAATGACAGTTCCAGTGAAAGTTACAAAAAATGTACTGCATCTCTTACTTATCCAGCTGCTTTATAAACTGTTCCTTTTTGTATTCATATTGCAAAAAGTCAAGCTGTTACTTGTAGCATGATAGTCTTTTCATCATGTGATCACATACTTTATTGCACAGAATCATGACCTGTTTGCTCCCAGGACCCTTGTCTGTTCATGGCAATATTCAAGCCCTCCTTTTACAGGATGGAGTTTTCAAGTGTGCTGTGGTACTGCTGCCTTCACCCGTTCATCTTCTGGTTTTATTAGTATTTGTACTGGATGGAGCCACAGAATTTGGGATGAAAGGTTTCAGTTTTGGCTCTGGGCTCTGACATGCCTGTTTTTGTTGTAACATTTCAAATTTGCACTCAGAGCAGATCTCTCGCTGATTTGAACAGCACTGAAATCACTTGGTAGTTCTGTATTTAACTCACCAGGTATCAAGGCCATAAAATAAAAGCAGGAAACTTGACAAAGTAACTCTGCTAACATCATCCAGAATCCCTGAATGCCTGGAGGAAAGGAGGCTGGGGGAACCTTATTGCTCTCTAAAAGTCCCTGACAGGAGGTTGTAGACAGGTGGGGATCGGGCTCTTCCTCCAGGAAACAAAGGACAGGGCAAGAGGAAATGGCCTCCAGTTGCTCCAGGGGAAGAAAAAATGCCTTCACCAAGAGGATGGTTAAGCATTGGGACAGGCTGCCCAGGGAACTGGTTGAGTCCCCATCCCTGGAAATACTCAAAAGATATGTAGATGTGACTCTTGGTGTCATGGTTTAATGGTGGTCTTGGCAGTGCTGGGTTGGTGCTTGGACTCAATGGTCTTAGAGGTCTTTTCCAACCAAAATGCTATGATTCTCAGATAATGAGTGCAGAAGACACAAATCATACAATAGGAAGGGATTATGAGGAGCAGTTCTGTTAACTTTATAATTCTGATTTATTCCTCAGGCCAGTGTTTGAGCATGGTATTGGTGCAGGCATTGTGTAGATAAAAATGTGTAATTTTACATGTACTTACTGTGTGATTTCAAACATGCTGGTCAGCCATTGACAGTAGGTGCTGCCAGCCCTTCCACCTAAGGAGCAGCTTCCAAAGGATGTTCTTTGGATTGTGTCTCTACTGCAAGTGACTTCAAGTACTTTCCAACTTTATGGTTTTATTTCAGGTGGAATTAAACTAGTATTGGATGAGAAATTGTTGTATCCAGAATAACACTTGTTTAAATACAGTATTGCAGATGGAGAAATTAATGTTCCTTTTTATCTCTTGTGGTTAGAAATATTTCCCTAGTGAAATCTCAGATCTGTGTTCTTGTGTGTTTTGGATGTTATGTATGTAATTTTGTTTTAATACATTTGAGGCTTTTCTCTTGATATAAAATTTGATTCAGAAGACTTCAGTTGGCACAATAAGGTGTAAAGAACAACCACTCAGTTCTCAAGTGTAAAGCTAATTAATGGATGTTGCTCCTTGCCAGTAAGACCTACATGCCTATAGCTCCTCCTGGCTTCTGGAAGTGGAATTTTGCTGGGCTTCCTGACTGGTTTGTTATTCTGGACTTCTGGGTCATTGCAGAAAGATTTACTTTGCCACCAAGGTTATGATAAACTTCAGCTTCTTCCAGGCAGGCTGGGCTCACATGTGTGCGAGTTCAGTACAGAACATCCTCTTCTCTCAGGCTGGGCCCTTCCAAGGGCTCTGTGCTCTGTCTGTGCTGACAGGCACCACCAGGGTTTTCAAAGCAATGAGCTTGGATGTAAGGAACACAGACCACTCTGTGTGGTGCCTAATGCCTTTCTGAGCTCTGTCCTGGCCTTTGCTCAGCATAGCTGATACTTCTCAGCCTGTCCCCAGAGCAACTGTTGTCTCTTACAGGGGACTAAGTGCGCTTGGGGAAATAAATTTCAGTGTTTGGGGTATTGTCCTGCATTGTCTCATCCCTCCGTGGAGTTCAATAAAACTTCAGCCTGTCTGCATTATCTTGGAATATGTTATCGAGGTAGAATGAAGTAGAGCTTCAGTTTTCCCTCTAGAGGTGCCAAAGGTCTTCTGTATCCCAAACAAAATATTTGTTTTGGTTGTTAGCCCTCTAGTAAATGTGAATAGGGAAACATCAAGCAGAAGACAGAGTCTGACTCTGTAAATAGAATGCTTTGTAATGCAGCTTGGATGGGCCTGGAGCAGCACATTCTGATGATGCCAGGGATAGCCATGCAGTGCTGCTGCTGCTCCCTTCCAGGCTATTTAAATGGCAGATTTAAGTAATGATATTCTAGTTGTTATTTGAGGTAAAGTTTGCAGCTCTGCTTCTTTGAGAACACTTAGCTTGCTCAGTAGTAATGTATAATTGGCCTTTGATCCTGTGTCTTGGTTAATGGGTTAAGGTCTGCACTGGCTGTTGTTTACTCTAGGAAATGCACAAAAATGTTTAAGGCTGACCTAGGAAAGTTTCTAAAAGCAGCAGGATATTCTGAATCTTTGAACAAGACCATTCTTATACAAAATAATCAATGATAATGTGCTACACATTGCTAGGTGGTAGATTTCTTAACTTTCCAGTGTGTCCAGGTTTCAGATATTTACTGAATCAACTCTCTATCAGACTTGCATGTCCTAATACACCTTGGTGTTGTAAGAAGAAAACCTGAAGAGAATTTTTGGAAAATGTAAGAAGACCAAAATTCAAGCCAGATGGATTCAAATCTTTTCAAGGCTTGAAAATTTCCATTTTTGCCTTAAAAACTGAGTGAAGCTTTCCAGGCTTCTTGTTCTCTTTTATGGCAGTGTTTGTTCCTGGTGTAGCATCTTGAGTTGTAGTGTGGGGCAGGTTGTAATAAGTGCCCTTACAGGAGAAGGAGCATTAGGGGATACAAATGTACTGACATGTCATAAAATATCTGGGGGGGAAAAAAAAAAAAAGGCCAGCTAGATAGGCAGCAGGACCAGCAAGTGCCTGCCCAGGGGTTGCTAAGGTTGGTTTGTGTGTGCTGTGGTAAGGGAAGGATCTGGGTTATTTCCTGGCAGACATTCATGGAGAACTTCCTCTGAAGGGAAGTGGGCTCAAGTGCACTTCCTGAAACATGTTTTAATTAGCAGTGCCTGGGAGGCAGGGAATTTCACTCCTGATATTTCAGCCTAACCCTTATCAGCACTGTGCCAAGTGAAACCATAACTTGTCTCCCTCATGTTTGGCACACCCTGTTCACAAGTACCAACATAATACTGCCTTTTTATTTATTTTCCCCCTTATCTCAGTAGTCTCGATAGAATCACAAAATATTCTGAGTTTGAAGAAACCCACAAGGATCATTGAGTCCAACTCTAAAGTGAATGGCCCATATGAGGATCAAACCCACAACCTTGGTTTTATCAGCATCACACCCTGGCCACCTGAGCCAATAGTCCTTGTTCACTTTCAAGTTACTAAACTCCCTGTTTTCTCTGGTATTACTGTCTTGCTTGTAACCTCATTTTGTTTATGCAGTGTTGGTTATTCTTTGCTAGTTTTAAAGCTGGTGGAAAATCATGGGATGATGTTAGAAGCCTCTAAGGTGACTCCTTTCCTTCTCATGTGTTTCTAAGACATTCAGTTATATGTGAACACCCTGTGTAAAACCTTTTAAATCAGCCCAACTCCCCTTCATGCCTAAATGCCTGCAGACAATTTGGTTTCATTATTCTCTGTTCCTTTGAGATGTTGCATAAGTCTTCCTGATGCATCACAATTCCTTAGATGCCAATTTCTTTTGCAACTATTGAGTTTTTGAAAGAATGCAGTTTTCATCTGCTTGAGTTTCATGAAATCCATTTTCAATAACAAGAATTAGCAAAAATAATGGTTTATTTTTTATGCTTTTGTGCACTGCTCACACATACTGCTGTCTTGAGTATAGACTAGGTGAATATGAGAAGTGATGTGATTTCTTTTATTTCTTTCTGACCAGTAGCTGTGTCTCAGTACTCTCTTTTCCAGACAAGAAGTAAAGCAGACAGCTCGAATTCCCTGTCAAGAGTCCAGACAAATGCAGCTTGGGTAGCATTTTTTTGTTAAGGAGGATGAAGGGTACACAAAGAGGCAATAAAAGTCTATAACTGCACCTGAAAATGAACACATTAAATGAGATGAAATCTTCTGTACCAAGAGGGAGCCGTGATCACCTGGCAGGAGTTAATAGCTGTTCCAGGTGCCACTGAAATGCTGCCCTTTAACAAGTGGAAAGTTTATTGTTAGCAGTCCACTCCCAGCTGTGTTGTGGAAGGTGCAATCTTTAAATTGCTAACCAGGTTTCCCATTAAAAAAAAAGGTCATTTCTTATTTTAGGATTTAGATTGTGCAGAGCAAAAGGGCACATGAAAAGTCAGGGTTGTCAACAGGACTCCACGTTTGGCATTCCAGGTTATTTTTGTATGTATTGTAAGCAGGTGGCTGTGTTGTCATTTCCCTCTTTCAGGATCAGTCTACTCAGCTGAACTTTCAGGAGAGGATGGTAAAAGCTTGGCAGAATTGTAGCGAGTTTTAAGATCCAAAGGAATTTGGATAGCTGTAATCATGGAGTTCTTCCTTCAGCCTATTCCTTTATTCTAAATGATCTCTGTGAAGAGCAATATCCAAAAGGAGTGGTAGGCTTTTTCTAGTAGTACAAATACATAAGTATTATACTTCCTTCTGTTTCTGAAACTATTTTTATGGAGGGTTTTTGGTTTTTTTTTGCTAGTAGTAATATTCCTGATAGTCTAAGCTGTATTGTATCCTAGTTATTTTAAACAGAACAATTCAGGCTGTATTCCTATGCCTTTAACGTGACTGATGCTGACTCTTATAAATCCCTCTACATATAAATTTGCATTAGACTCTTAATATGGTGAATAATTTACCTTAGAAGCCTCTGCATAATTATTTTTGGTTTGGAAAAAATCCCAAGCAAGCAGGATGTTAATTTGCACCTCCTTTTTGTGTGGTGTTAGGGGCTCTGTATGAATCCTTCTTTGATATCTTAAAAAGAATTTCCTAGGCATGGGATGTATTTGTATCCAGTTTGAGCCTTGTGCTTCTACTCTATGCTAAATCCTAAACACGAGTGGCCATAAATGAAGGTGGTCAATGAACAGTGACTTCTGCATCTTTTTGGAACAGTTTTGGTGGTGTCTTTATTTTTAATTCAAGGCCCACTTTCTCCAGGAGATCTTGTAGTCATGTAAGTGTTCAATGAAGAATAGAACATTTGGTGGTGGTGGTGGTGGTGGTGAAATCTGGGCTTCAGTTCAGAGTGCTCCTCTTGATAAGGTCTGAAGAGAAGCCAAGGCAAAGCTACCTGGAAGATTTTCTTTGGGGGTGTGTGTGTATAAACATATGTGGTGTGAAACTTCCACCAGCTATTCTTCATCTTTTTGAAGGGAAGGGTTAAGTAAGAACTCCACAATAAATCCAGAGTTAGAGTGACTGTTAGACAGAGATAGAAATCACTGAATCTTGCTATTAATACAAGGAATTAGTGGGTTTTGGTGTTACTTTTGATGGTAAACACTTAGCTTTGAAGACATAACCTAATGCAGCTCTCTTCCCATAAAGGAGAAAGAAGGACATAAGGGAAACAGTAATTTACATTGCTTAATATCCTGATGGTCTCTGTATTCATATGTCCAGAGAATGCTGCTGCCATCCCTGCATTATCTATATACCAGGAGTGTGAGAAATAGGGGTCAGAAAATGCCAGTTTGGCTTTTTTGACTAAAACTACCATAAAGAATCAAAGAAAACTTGTGATTGTTACATTCAGGGGAGCATCACAGATTGAAAAAGTAGCTGAAATGTTAATACAGAGTTAATTTTTCTATTGGCATCTAATGCTTTTCTGGTGTAAGTTCTGTATTTCCTAATTTTTAGTGGGCAAGGTGTGGAAGCACCGAGGTGGGGAAGGAGTGTTGCACTCAACTGGATGGCTCTGCAAAGTCACTTCATTCAAATTCCTCACCTGGTTTATATTTTTAAAGAAAACATTTAATTCCTCAATTTCCATCTGAACTGTGAAGTATTTTTGTCAGAAAAAACCCCTAATTTCTGTGTTATTTTGGTGAGCTAGATGAAGTTTAAATTTATTGCTTTAGTATGTATCTCTTTTTTCCTGTTTTTTTAAAAATAATTTTTCAAGATAAGTGAGCATGAACCCGTGAACATTTGAAAAGGAGTTTGTAGGAAGGACACAAAGTTCGGCCTCAGGGCTAAGATTTTTCTAGCTAATTCGAGAAAATTACAGAAACTTAACAAAAGGCTGGTTGCTTTTGGGGTGGTAGAGTTATTATTTTTCTCAGGCTTGTTAAGTGGCAGCAATGTAGAGTTTCTGCAAATTGGCCCAATGCAGTTAATCCTGGTTTTCATGTTTTCAAGCATCCATGGTTTCTGTGTAGCTGATCTGATGGCTAATTGAGGTCACACACAGTCTGTTCAGGAAATCCTGGTAACTTTGCATTTTCTTATTTTACAGTTCTCTCACATCATTAAAATTGCCTAAAATGTGTTTTGAAGCAAGGGCATGTCTTGATCTGCCCATTGTATCTCAGATTTCTGAAGAATGCAGAAATTTAAAGGAGGGATGGAGTTAGGGATGTGAACAGCCCAAGGACAAGAAAACCTCTCCAGTACTACAATATTCCTTGTGGTAGAAAGAGAAATATGCAGGAAAAATATGGTCTTGGATTATGCAAATAATGATACACACGAACCATTTGTAACTTAAATGGGTTGGTTGTTCACAAATTTTTGTTAAAATCAGGAGGCATTGAAAGAAATGACATTGAAATATTCATCTGTAATTGCTGAGGCTGTTGGTAGTGCATGTTGGTATTTATTTCATTTTGTGGTTTATAATATATACTTTGTACATAGCTTTGGATACATTTTTAACTCTTACACTGACTGCCAATTAAATATTGATTTGTGCATTGCTGGGTTTTGAGCTTCAAAGCACTTCTGAGTTGTGGTAAATTGATCTCCAAACTAACACATGGAGGTTCTGAGACCAAGGCATCTGAATTATAAATTACTCTATGTTCTACACACATGGTTCATGTATTTAACCCATTTCACAAGCACTTATTAACTAGGTTTGTTGTGCAGTTTGCTCTTCAAAATGCCTGTAAATATGAAGGGAAAATAAGGATAGAACAAAATAAGAAACTACTAAATAAGCTACTGCTGGCAAGTTTCCTATTGGCAAAGGTAATTTTAATTGCATGTAAAATATTTGAAAATTCTGCGCTCTTAGCATTGACAGTGTTCCTCTTGTGTCATTCAGTTTCCCACAGACCCCAAAAGACCTCAATTTTTCTGGAGCTTTCAGTTACATATATCAGTATTTAGGCCTTAATCAGGGCTGCAAATCCAGCCCAGGACTGTTCCCCAAATAGGTTTCAGCTCACTTAGTCTCACAACTTAATACACAGGAATTAAATAAATTTCATCATCTGTCATGTTTTTCTTGAATGAGAAGATTTTGTCCCTAAAAATAAATTTTTTGTGGCTGCTGTCTGAGGCCATATGAATTGTTTTTAGTATTTTATGCTAGTTAAAAGTATTTGGATTTCTGTTCATTTGGTTCTTAATACGTTACAGTTGGCCAGAGGACAACAGATGTAGCCCCACCCACCAGCAGTTTATAAGGAGATGAATGTATCCATTCGTGATCTTTATGACAGGGAGCATCACTGAAACTGTTTTGTAGGAAGAAGTCTGTATTTGCTTATCCCCACTGCAAACCCCAATATATTTGCATTTTGAATGACTGTAGTTTTAGGGTTTGGAATAGAGGCCAAGGAGACAATGAGTTGTCAAATCCTTTGGAACTTTAAGTCCTGGAAGTATAAAGTCAGTCCATTGTTTCTCAGTATATCTTGGTATTTTTGTACTTTGAGGAAGATACAGAGGAGTTGGAATTTTATAATATTAGTATTAACTCCTTCAAAAGCCAAACTTTTCAGAAATAGACATTCTGGATGTAGGACACTTGAGGAAAGTGAAACTCAGCAGTCTTTGCATTCAAGTGCTTTGGCAAGAGCTTTTGGGTTGAGTCATGGCACAGTCACTGCCCAACATAAAAGCTGCACTTCGTGATTTTTGGAACAGTGTCTAATTAATTTGTAGACTTTAAATTTTAGAGCTGTAGGTAATTATCAAACCTGTTGACATTGTCTGATGTCTACAGACAGATGTGACAGTGTCTTCATTAGGAAAGTCTGTGTGGGAAATACCTAAAATTCTTTTTGGTTTTGCTTTTTCTGAGGTGAACTAAGTGTTAGCTGCTACACTGCAGTCATACATCACTGGGTTAAGCCTTTTAATGTCTGTTCTCTGTCAGGTAGTTTGGACCAGATGATGCCCTTGTTCCCAGCACAGAACCTCTCTTGGGCAGGATGAAACCACCACAAGTCACCACCCCTGACATCTCCCTATGGTTGTGTTATTTATGACAATATTGTCTGTTGTTACCTCGGTTTCCTAAATAACAAGGCTTGTACTGCTTGCCATCTCTCTGTGATCCTCTCCCACATATATTTTTGGCCATGAATTGCTTCCTACCAAACTCTGCAAGAGGGAGAGGCTTAAAACCACAGCTGAATGGAGCTGCTGATTCAGGCTGCCGACAGCAGCGTTCACACCCCGAATCGTGGAATCATTTAGGTTGGAAAAGACCTCTGAGATCATCAGCTGCAGAGGTCTTTTCCAACCTAGATGATTCTGTGATTTCCCCTTGTATGTCCCCCCAAACTGGGACACTTGGAACTTTGAACCATCCAGAGCACTGTGAAGAAGGGGGTTGGGCGGTCAGGTGAGTTTCAGAACTGTGCTGGCTTTGGGAATAAGGGGCAACAGTGATGCTGGTCGTGTCTTCTCCTTGCTCAGGGATGTTCTGAACACTGCCATGGTGTTGAATATAAGGGTGTGTGGTAAATAATGCTTTCTTAATCTACTCACAAAATTTTCTCAAATTTAAGTTTGGTGTTTCTTAACAATGTATTGAAATATTTTAATATTTTAAGAAGGGAAAATTGTGTCGCTGGTGAGGTACTGGCAGAGGTTGCTCAGAGAAGCTGTGGCTGCCCCATCCCTGGAAGTGTTCAAGGCCTGGTTGGATGGGGCTTGGAGCAATTTGGTCTAAGGGAAGGTGTCCCTGCCTGCGGTGGATGGGTTGGAATTTAGGTGACCTTTAAAGGTCCCTTCCAGCCCAAACCATTCTGTGATTCCAGCCTTGCTGGGTTACTGGGGATTGCTTTAGGCATCTGACAGACCTAATCCATCCAGATCTGCTCCAGGGACCTGAGGAGTTTGGAGGTCAGGGTTGCCCAGTTTACCCCAAATTCTTCTAGAGGATTTCTCTGGTTTTTCCCTTTGCCTGTGGAGACATACTTCATAGATTTCCTTTGGGCCTCATGACTTTTGTTACTCTGTGATTCAGGAACTGGGGGAAAGGGAGATCAATGGATTTAGTTAAATTGTGTTGATGTGGCAGTAGACTTAACATCCCTGTCACTTTGGTGAATAGAATTCTTTTTGGTCCTTTGAGCTTCCTGTGGTTTGCTCTCAGCTTTCAGTGTCCTGTTGTTAAGAACTTGTGCATTTCTCCTTCTGTGGGGTTGCAGCAGACAAATACAAGTAGAAATTATTCCAGCTCCAATTCTATGACAAGTTGTTTGCATATGCAGCCTGAAATTCCTTTGTTCTGTCACAAATGTTTAGTTTGCAGGATGACGAAATAAATATTAACTGTACCAGAGCTGACACTGGCGTAAGTACACGCTGCAGTTCTCTAATTTGATCTTTCTTCATATCAGTGAAAAAAGATGTGTTCAGAAGTTCCTGGAATACTGGCAACCTTGTGCAGTACCTGCCTGATTTTGTGCCAGAATTACTTTAATGTATTCAAGCAAATTTAAGTTTGTGTCCACTCTGAACCTGATTAGATCTTGAAGGGCTTGAAAATGAGTCTCTTTAATAATTATTGGAAATTTGGATAAGGTTTTTAATTTGGACCATTTTCATTCTCATTTATGCCTCAAGCTTGAACTCACAGGGTGAGTCTTCTGATACGTTCAGGACCAATTTGGAGAGGGAAGACTGGGGAACTGGAGACCTTGATGAACTGAATGGTTTTTCAGTATTTTAATTTAAAATTTTTAATAAGCATTGCACATGTAGTCTGCACATTATGAAAGCTAGAAGATACAGGTACAATGTATGCTAAATAATTTAGTGTGCTTGGGGTACCTGACACTTCATACATGATAAATTGAAAACTAGATTATAGAGTAATTAAAAAATGTTCACCTTCTTAACATTACTGAGGTTAGAAGTGCATGAAACAACTGTCAGATCTGCTCTGGATCATCATTGTGACCAAGTTCAGTTCTTTGTTCCCACTCTGGTGGGATTCAGTGGCATCTGACTCTGTCCAAGTTGGATCAGAAGCAGAGAGAGCTGGATATGTTTCTTTTTGCTCATCTTCTCTGTTTTCGTGCCTAATGAATGATCAGAAATGGAAAAGCTTTTTGGAGAATAATCCTCAAATAATATATCCTTGTTTGAAATAAGAAAAGAAGTAAGCTGATGTTTTTTCGTTCTTGTGAAATGGTGAGGCAAGGAATAAACTGCAGTATCAGTGAAGAATTTTAAAGCTTAACAATGTTTTTCTTGGTTTAGGCTTTATTACTTTTGGTGTCCTTTCTTATGGATTATATTGTGGTACAAAAGACTTGCGTTTTTCTGCTTCTCAGCACTCATTGCTGAGGCAAAAGCCTCATTTATACTGTACACTTCTTTGTGGTCTTGAATTCTTATCTTTGTACAGAAAATATTTGTTCACTGAGTCCAGCCTACACAGGACTGTACCAAATGCCCTTCTATAATTAGGATATTTGTGGCTCTTTTCTGTTTATTCTTAAAGCACTGCATCATGATTTCCTTTATGCTCCAGCTAGCTTGTTTTGCTGATAAGGAATTGTTACACATCAGCAGGATAGGTATTCACCATTAGTATTGCATTTTATATATCAACAAAGCAAGTTGAAGTAAGATGTAATGGTACAAGTGTACACACTAAGTAATCCCTAGACATAAATGGAAAAAGCTGTTACTGAAATATTTGTACTTTTCAAGTGAAGCAGTGCTGCTTCTTAACATCAGCAGGAATAGTAAAATTCAGACTATTTTAACAGTAGATGTTTTTGGTATTTGATTTTTCTTTTCTAAGAACTCGTGTCTAGGTACAAAATCACGATAGCTTTAAAATACATTTCAAATAAACTTGCCTTGTAAGTATTTAAGTAGAGTATGACAAGTCAGAGTTTCTAAGGGACTTAGTGATTCTTAGCTAAGAAAGTAATGAGTGTGCTTTGTGAGCAGCATGCCGTCAGGATTCTTCTCCCCGCTGCTGCCAGTAAAATTGGCTTGTTAGGTATTTATGAGGAAAATGGGTTTGACAGCCCTGAAGGCAGAAGTGCTCCGTTCCCAGTACAGGCAGTGCCATCATGCTGTAGCCCTGGCCACAGGATGAGAGGAGCTGCTGCTTGGAGAATGAGCTCCAACCCCGGGACCATTTGGGTACCTCCAGCTCTAGGACTGAACTGTTGATGTGTCTCCTGTAACTTGAGTTATCTTGGAGCTTCAGACTGTCTGTAGAGACAAACGTATTTATGTGGCAGGTTTCTGTCACTGTCTTTTCACCTTCTGTGGATTATCTAACTAGTCAAAATTGAATTTTGGGTAGGGGTGTAAGCTGTTTGTTATTTCATCTTGGACGTAGAACATGTTCTGTTCTAAACCGTGCCTTTATCCAGCCTGGATTTGGCCAGAAGCCTACACAGGAGATGTAAAGTGTATATAAATCAGAAGTTGTCTTTGCTGTCCTTGTTCCTTCTCCCTACTGTCCGTGGAGTTTGTCAGCATCGTACAAAACAGTATTTTAGGAGATCTGACTTCAAATATCACAGTCATGGCTTGTGTAGGAAGCGTGACTCGGGTGAGCTGCTGGGGGGTAATTGCAGCATTAACTAAAACCCACAGCTTTTAGACTTAGAGTTTATAGCATATCTAATATTTATCTGCCACCCAATATGTAATGAATCTTAAATCTTTCTGCAAGTATTTCTGGTGGTCTTAATCTGTTTCATGCCAGAGGCAGGGAGAAATAATGCTTTCAATTTTGTCAAATTAAGTTTTTACTGTGCATTAAATTGATTAAATAGAGCAGCAGATTAAGGCAAAAAATACTATCTTAAATTGCAATTCAGGGCTGATAGAATCTTAATGATGCCAAGCTGAAATTCTTCAGTGGCTTTGTGGAAATGAGACCCCATTAATCATACGCGCTTGACTTCGCGCGGTGCCGAATTGGAAACAAACTCTTTGCCCAGATGAGTAATGGCCGAGCTGGGAAGGCGCAGCCAACGGGATATGGATGCTGCACGTGTGTTGTGTTCTGTCAAACCAACTGGGTCTCCTGTTTGATCAGGTTCTTGCAGAGAACAGACGTGTTGGGGGCTTTCCTGTTCCACCAGCGCCGCTGTCTTTGAGCCGCTCCCCGACGGCTACATGACAGAACCAATTAGGAGAAGAAAGCTCGTCTCATGTTGTGTGCTGCAGTTCTTCTGTCTGCACTCTTGTTCCCCCACTACCCCCTCTTTACCTTCATCATCTAGTTTTGTCAGCCATCTCTTTGGGGTTCTTTGTCCTGATGTATGTGTGTATTTTTCTTTTCCTGATTTTTTATTTTATTCTGCCCATGGTTCCTCCCTGCCTCACTTGTCATCTTTTTTTGCTGTCTTAATTCATTCTCTATCTATTTTCCATCTGGAAAACTTTATAAAGGGGGACAGAGAAAGCAGAGAAGCCAGGGAGAAGTTTTTTCTCTTATTTCTGCTGGTGCATCGATGTTGTGGTGTGAGGAGGGAACCAGCCTAACACAACTACTGCTAACATGCAACATATTAAGAAACAAGAATTTTCTCAGTTTAGATGAACATGTAATATATTGCTGTGTAATGTGTCTTCTGCTTTTTCCTGATTTATTGTCTTTACTTCTGTTGCCCCATATCTCCTATTTACCCTCTGAGGTAGGCTCTGTGTCTTTTTGGCTGATGAAGAACTCTGTATTCTTGTGAAATGACAGAAATAACATTCTGTTTTTTCTCCTTGCTAATTCTCATTGCCTTGTGTCTGCTCTGGTGTTTGACTGTCCTTAAAGGATTCCGGAGGGCAGGGAAAGTAACGACATAGTCTCCAGACTCAGAAGGCAAATCTGTCTTTATTAGACAAACATACTCTTTTATAGACAGTTATGAGAAAAAAGAGACATGATTGGACACTCAGAACAACACCTCTTTGTAAACATCTTGTAAACAAGTCTGGAGCAAAACACCAGGTGCAAAAAGATTGTTTAAATTCTTCACAGACCAATGTTTTGGGAAAACTTATCTCTCTCACAGGCCTTTGCTGCCCTGATACTTGAGAGTTTTCCTTCGACTAAGCTTTTAGCATCCACATTTGACAAATAATTTACTTGACCTAGATGCTTCTTGAATCAATGTTCCATTGTAATCTTGGTTTTGGAAATATTTTTTGACTTTTTATTAAACTCGCTTTCCCCAGCAGAATGACACTTGGCAGCATGTTGTGCATGTTGTGTCTCCAAACACTACAGTGGTTGGAAGTGGTGTAATCTGTGTCCCTGGGAGGAAGTGTAAGACTTGTGGCAACACCCAGATGACATTAAAGGAGTTGTTCCCATGCATATGGTGGTGAATTTATTGGACTTTTTCTAGCACACTGAGTGCCCTTAATTATCTTTTTTTTACATGGTTAAGATCCAAAACTATCTTCACTGCAGAACTGATTTCAGCCTCTGTAGCTCTGGCTGTAAATGCCCATTTGTTGTGAAGGGATGTTGTGCTTCACTTTGAGAACAAGCTCCAGCTGAAGCAAATTCCTTCTCCATCCAGAGTGTCACAGTCGGGCTAAGAAAACCCCAGTATTCTCATTACAAACAGATTTCATCTTACTTATTGAGGCAGGTTTCTGTACAGAGCAAAACTTGTGCAGCTGCTGTCAAACTCGATGTGAACACTTTGGAGTAATCCCATTGTGAGCAATAAAACATGTATTTCTTAGGCAGTAAGTCAGTCTTTTAATGGATGGAAGTGTTATGGCACCCCCCCCCCCCCCCC
>WAAE01023124.1:15658-30809 GCA_013400495.1 Nicator chloris
AGAGATGTGTAAGGCACCCCCCCCCCCCCCCCCTTTTTTTTTTTTTGTTTGGTTTTCGGTAAGAAAAATGTGTGTGTAAAGGTGATAATCTTCTGTTAAACTTCTGACAAAGTTGGAATATTAGAACAGACATTATTTCATGTGTGTTCTTTACTGGAAAACGCTTACATTTTTTCTCCGCCACTCTGCTGGCTGCACTGATTATCTTCAACCTTCTTTCACCCATCTGTAACTTCAAATAAGAAAAATTTAAAACTTTAATTCCAGCTCCTGAAAAACTGCTGTAACAATGGAATCCATGTGTGGGCCAAAACCATGGAAACAGCATAATTTTACAGTGGTGAAACATGAAAGGAAGTTGACTCGCCCAACTTTCTAAGAATTTGTCTTTTAACAAAAGAAACACCCCAAACTTCCAAAATACTGTTCTAATATTCCAAGAAAGAAACCTTGGGTAGTTTTCGTGTTACATCATTAATGTTACTCCAAATCCTTCTAACTAGTTACTGTTTTAAAACCAAAACAAAACTCCCACTTGACCCCCTCTGAAAAACAGTCAGCAGTTTTCTCTTACAGTGTGGTCTGGGATGTGCAGCTCTGTCTTGAGCTTTTTAATATTTTGCCTGAAGTAATTTCTCCTCATTCTTTTCCCTTCTGGTTGTGCCCTTGGCACTCATTTCTATACCTGGAAACACATTTATTTTACATTCTGGAACACCTCCGTGCTCTGTGCTAAGTTCCTGTCATACCAAAAGCACAAACCAGCCTTTGCTGACATGTAGAGGTAATTTGTATTTCAGTGCAGGAACTACACAATCCTGTCACCTTTTGAAGATGTGGGTGACTTGTGGTGGCACATTGTGTGTCACAAGTCCTTCACAGAAAATGACAAGGGAGCTTCAATCATAGCAAGCAATGTCAAGACAATGTTTCTTGAAAGAAAAACATTCACTAAAGCTATCACTTGGAAGAACAAGTGCTCTGTAGTACAAATAGGGGTAGCTACACACGTATAGAATACATGTCTACAGCTTTCCCTAAGCCTGCCTGAGGGCCTGAATTGTTATGTTCATAAAACGTCACAATATTTCCGTCAGGATTGTGATCACAGATCATAGTGCTGGAGATATTCCTGATAGATCTGAACTACTGCCAGCACACACATGTCCCTTCTTAAACATCTTAAATGCTTTTAAAATTTCCTGGGCTTGTTTAAACACATCTCCTTTTGTGATAAACCATAAAGCTTAAGAATATTCCTGTAATGTGGCTGTCATTCTTAGAACAGTACTTTTGATTGAGATTAAACATCACCTACATTCTTATAGGTGATGTTTAAGCTCGCGACTTCACAGAGCCACGACAGGGAGTTTAAGACCATGAGAATCACAAAAGCATTTTAGTTTGAAAAAACCTTTAAAATTGGTAGTTCCAGCTGTTAATGCAGAGTGCCAAGGCCACCACTCAACCATATCCCCAGCAGCCTCTTCCAGTGTTTGACTGCCCTTTCTGTGAAAGAGTTTTTCCTAACAGGCTTAACCTTCCCTGGCACAACTTGAGGCCATTTCCCCTCGTCCTATTGTTGGTTACTTGGGAAAGAGACTGTCCCTGCCCCCCACCTGGCTCCAACCTTCTGTCAGGGAGTTGGAGAGAGAGAGATCCCCCCGAGCCTCCTCTTCTCCAGGCTGAGCCCCCCAGCTCCTGCAGCTGCTCCTTACCAGTCTGGTGCTCCAGCCCCTTCCCCAGCTCTGTTCCCTTCTCTGGACGTTCTCCAGCACCTCAGTGTCTGTCTTGTCATGAGAGGCCCAAATCTGAGCACAGGATTTGAGATGTGGCCTCCCCAGTGCCCAGCACAGGGGGACAATCACTGGCCACGGTGTTGGTGATAAAAGAGATGCTGCTAAATGAGACCAGAGCTGGCCCTCGGTGGCAGCAGAAAATGTTATTTACATAGAGTTTGCATGCCTGCCCAGTGGCTGGTGGCACCTCTCTCCAGGCTTTTCTCTTGCAGGAATTGCAGGGAGCTCAGTGCCAGCTGTGGAGAAGACACTCTTACTGGTTTGAACCTAATCTCCAGTAGTTTCCTAAGGTGCTCCCTAATGCTCAGACTGCCAGGATTTGTTGAATGGTGGTGCTGCATCGATTTGCTTTTCCTTTTTCTATTTTTTTCCTCTCTTCTTCCCCCACCCCCTCCATTTGTGCTGTGATCATGTTCACCCTGAGCCTCATGTCCTCCCTGCTGAGGGGGCCCCAGATTTGGTAATCTGGCCTTCCTTGGCAGCTGCTCCATCCCTCAAATCACTTCAGCTGCCCAGCTCTAGACATCTCTGCCTCCTCCTGGTGCAGAGACCAGAACTGGACACAACATGTTGATGCTTTTTGGTTTTGCACAGTAATACATTTAAGTACCATGTTTTCAGTACCCTTCCTAATGAGACACAATGTTTTATTGCTTTTGGCCAGCTACTCCAGTTTGAGCTGATGATTTCAGAGAAAACAGTGACTCAGCCTTCCTCCCGCAGTTGGAACTGGAGAAAGTGCAAGTGTTACTTGGTTAAGGAGGTATTGCTTGGAATTTTTTCCCCAGTTGCATTACATCACAGCTCTATGTTGAAGTGCAGCTGCTGTCTTAGCAACTTGCTTAATTTTGGAAGATCCTTGTTGGTTTTTCCCCCCCATTGATATGACTTTTGCTGACCCATAAGAGCTTAATATGACCTGCAGTCATGTGACTTGCACAGTTCACTTACCCATTTTGTGATGCTGAATGAAACCAACTATTGGGGAACTGCTCCACCCTCTTCTCTATATCCAAACCTCTCTTCCCCATAGGCAAAAGGTGCATATAGTACTTGTGTAGCTATTGAGACTAAATTCTTTATCTGAGTTGCTTAGATACTGCATGTTCTGTAACTCAGTATGTAATGAGATTGATCCCACCAGCCCTGAGTAATGACTGAGTGATTTCTCTTGCTCTTCTTAATCTCCTTAAATGTAACTTCCACTGGAACCTTTTCATTTAATATCCTCCTGTTCACTGTGCCTGGTCAAAAATTTGGCTCCTGGTGGCTGCATAGATAACTCAGTGGTCATGGTCAGTGATGTGGTGTAAATGAATTTCAAGTGTCAAGGTGCATACAGAGTTCAGGGCAGAGTTCAGCTGAGATGGAGGAAAATACAGGTGGATTATTCTGATGGTCTTAATCAGAGTTTGTATTTTTTCAATTTCAAAAACTAGTATTTAAGAAGCATAAGCAGAGTGATTTTGGAGGCGTATCAAAAGTAGGAGAGAGGGAATTGAGATTTGAAACTGTTGAATTATATTTTTTGGTGTAGGTGCTATAAGCTAAGGAGACTCAATACTGATTTTGTTTTCAAATGGGAAGAGGAAAGCAGATACAAACAGAAGAGTGGGGTAGTGAGAGGAATGCGACAGTAAACTGACAATAAATAGAGAAATTATGGAAGCAGATATGAATTGAAGGTGTTCCCGAGGTATGGGATGATTCAGCTGATGCTTGGGTGTAACACCACAAAGCTTTTCCGTATTTAAAGCCACTTGAGGTGCGTCAGATGCGGTGATCAGCACACCACAGATGTGCCTTGTATCTGTTATAGCAACAAAACACTTAATTTAAAAAAACCCTTCGTGTTCCGTGCAGTATTTCAGTTGGCCCTCTCATTTTTCCTTGCTAAATTTTGTGTGGCTTTTGTGTTTCAGAGAGGCAGCAGCTTGCCTTAGAACTAGTGCGTGGTTAAAGAGAACTTCTCAAAAGCACAGCACAGGCTGTGCACGTTGTGGGGTGTCACAGCGGTTCATTGTCGGCTGCTTGCTCGTTAACCTTTTCAGCAGCCAGAAATGAGAGCATTAAATCATTACTGCTGATACTCACAGCTGAAGCAAAGATTTAAACCAAGATAATAAGGGACTCCAGTGCAACGTGGATCTCCTGTGAAGTAGGGCTGTCAACACAAGATGTGTGGTTTTGTATGCTGAATTTCTTCTGATCTGGCTAAAGCACAAAAGAACTGCTGCCAGGTTTAGTGGGTGGAGGTGTCCTGTAACTGTGCCCCCTCCATCTCTCCCCAGGGTAACAGATGAAGATTTGCAGCTAAGCTGGATATTCAGCTGCTGCTGTGCCTAAGGCAAATGCAATAAATATGTCAATAGGGGGAAAAAACTCTAATCTGAGTAAGCAAATGGTGGTTTTAGTGCTTTTATGAGTGACATTTGAATACTGTGTCAGGTATCAGTGTTTGCAAATCAGGGCTGCTGCTGAAAGCCAAAACAGTTGGGGCATTTAAAGACTTGTAAGGATAATAAAATGTTTAGGAAAAATGGGCCTCTACAGTGAGGAACTTCTGCCTCTCATGCTATGTAGCTAGTAAATGAAAAGATTTTATTGAGTTGCATTGAAAATTGCCCTAAAAAACTGCCTTAATGTAAAATGATATAATAAAAGGTTGTTAACATTAAGCCCTGTAGATTGCTAAATTAGAAGTAGGTTAGATGTAGGTTACAAATGAGATGCACTTTTAATGATGAAGGGGAAAAAATACATATATGGAACAATGCAACTGGTGGTTTATACAATCTTTTAATCATACTGTAAAACTTTTTAATAGCTTTTCCTTAATAGGTGTACTGTCAGGATGAATTCATTGCATTGCCAAGGTCTTTGTTCAGTAGATCAGATGGTCATGGATAAATCCCTGAGTTTCTCAACAAATGTAATTTTACAAAGCTTTTCTTTTGAAAGATTACTTGTGTTTTGTGTTTACTTACTCTTTAAAAAAAGAATTTTTTTTACATAGATGATGATATCTCAATTTCATTAAAGACCAGAGGAATGTCCTTTTTAGCCTGCCAGAGCATATAGGAAAGGAGACTTTCCAGGTGGTTGGATCCAGCCTCTAAGACAGCATCCTTCAGGACCAGCCACACAAAGGCTAAAGGCTGAATATGCATCTGTATTCCTAAATTATTTTGGTACCGTGGCTAAATAGGAAAATTGCATTTTCTGTTGAGTCTGTGATAGTCCTCATTTTGTTGCAAGGATTGTTGTCCAATGACATGGGCTGCTTGGCTTCTTGGAGACTGTGGTCTGTGGTTCCTTGTGTGCTGCGAGCCTTCACTCTTCCCTGGAAAGAGAGAATGGTTTGTGAATTGAATATCTGAATTAATTTCAAGGGAATGCTGTTAGGCTGGAGTCAGCCAGCTCCTGCTACAGGAGAACAGGATTAAATTTCTTGTGGTCTGGTGCTTACCACAGCTCTGGAAAGAGATCAGTGCTGCAGATGGGGCAGAGTCTGAGCCTCTGGACTTGTCCAGGGAGCCATATTCTCGTTTTACCTTGAGGCAGGAATAGGAAGCTCACAAAACATTCCTGTTTTCGATGATTAGATGTTACTCTTGGAAGGAAGATTTAAAGCTGTGGCTCGATTTTAAAGAAAACATTTGTTGAAACTCTGCAATGTAAAATGCATAGTTTTATAAAAGCAAATACAGTGGTGGAGAGATCCGGTCCTCAGTGCATCCATAAATGAGAAAAAACTCTTGTTATTGGGATCCACAAAGCCTATTTGAGGACTGTAATGCCTAAAACCATCTCAGTGCATACAGGAGCAATAATAGTATTCTTTCTTTAAAATACTGTCCTTTCTGTTCCATAAAGAATTCATGTACAGAACTGGTTTACTTGGCAAGTTTTCTTTGGCTGAGGATCTTCCTTATTTTGTAGCACCTCTAATGTCGTGTCAGCTTGTTCCTGGTCTGTTACAATCCTCTGTGTCCAATGTTACAGAAACCTTGCTTGGAAAGGAGCTCCTGAGGTCATCTGCTCCATCCTCCCAATATCTACATGGGATAAAAAACCAGTTTTCTCTGAGAGCTGATTAGTCTTTACAAAGTATGTAAAAGTTTGGCTATGATAAAGAATATGATGTGAAAGTAATTTTTCTTTCTGCCTGTTCAAACTGGCAGTGTGCTCCCTGCCAAGTAGCACAGGGAGATACTTAAGAATATAAATGCAGAACACGAGTGATCCCTTGAAAGGATCAGTAGGAGCAGCAGCACTTGAAATATGATTCATTTTAGATTTCACTTTGAAGAACTACTTTAGGGCAGATAAAAAAGTAAGATTGGTTCATGCTGTACAGCTGCTGTAAATGTGGTTTGTGTGACAGCACTCCAAGCACTCAAAAACTGAGTTGTAGAATAAAAGTCAGTCCAGCCCTCCCTGATGTGAGGGAATCCTTCCCAACAGGACAGCCCTCCAAAACACTCTCAAGCCTCTCATTTTAGTCCCAAACCAGATTAAAACCGTAACTTTGGGTTTTTTCCTCTTCAAATCTCAGCACTGGTCGAATTTCTCCTCTGTAGAGATTGAAATGCTGTAGTGTGCTTCAAAAAGGGGGAGGTTTTACACAGCAGAGAAGGCAAGTTTGTAAATGCAACCTGAAATGAGTAGCTACCTGAGTGTGTACTCTCAGTTCACCTCTCCGTGAAGGAAGTTCTCAAAGTGTGACCAGAATCCACTCGTCATTTTTCAGTGTTGGATGTTAAATGAAAAACCATATTTGAGAATAAAGCTAGGAGGTTTCAAGCCAAGAAGGATGAGAGTGAGCTGGAGAGATAGGGCAAACTCAATGATAAGAAAGTTCCTAAAGTGACCACACTAATGGGAACCACCTGAAGGTAATGAGCATTTCACTTACTGTAGTTCTGTCTGGATACACAAAGGAGAGGAATTGTTACTGTTACCTTTGGAATCGTGGAATATTTATTTCATTTATGCTGTTATGAATTGACATTTCTGTAGTGCTAGTGTTTGCTAAAATTAAGATACAAAATCAGCCTATAGAGGACTTTGTGTTTAATGGAAATAATTGAGAAATACCATACAAGTAACCTGCTAAGTGCACATGTGCAGTTTTGAGTATACTGATACGACCTTCAGGCTTCAATTTCTTCTGTCCAACTTGTTTTTAGATTTAATCTATGTCAATTAATGGTACAAAACAGTCTCTTGCACTAAATTGAAATAGAAGAAGGTACAGTTGCAGGAAGCTGTTCAGTAAACTTGTCCCAGGGGTGCAACATCTCTTCAATTTATGCACTTGTGGGACTAATTTGAAGTGGAACATGGAAGTAAGAAATCTTCACAGTGTTTCACTTAAATATAGCAGCGGTGCTGATGGTGTCAGTGCCCCATTTGGGAAGGTCCTGGTGCAGTAACAGGATCTCTGTGAGCACTGGCAGGGAAAGATCACAGCAGAAACAGCGGCTCAGGTGTTAGGGACAAATGCTGGAATATGACCAGGTCATTCTTGAAGTTAAAAACACGTGTGTGTGTTTTAACTGCAGAGCTTTTCTCTGTTTAAATTCTGAGATGTGATTGTTTTCTGCCTCTGTGTATATAATAACAGTAATAACATATTTTTCTGGGCTTATGGTTGCTGTTATTTACCTGACATCTGTTGTGTGTGCACATTTAACCAAATAGTCGGCTTCAAAAGTAATAAATGCTACGATAAAACATTCCCAATACACAAAAATTTAAAGATTTTAATGCACTTTTAAGCATTTGTATTAACTTAAATCTTTCGATAGTTGTTAATTATAAATGGAATTTAGACATTAGTTTCTACTGAGGTAGAAAAATTAAAATCAAAACGGGTATTTTCTCATCCACAGTTTTAGATGCTTTACTCGTGTGGCTGCAGATGTTGGTATTGTATAGCCCAGTGACAAGCAGGAATTTTTTTGTGACTTCATCAAAAAAAACCCATGAAAACAATTAAACACTTACAAACAAAAAATGATGCAACATTTATCTTCATGTTACTTTCCAAATTAATTGTCACTGCCAATCTCATTCTGGTGGAAGAAAGCTCCATTCCATATGTGCTGATTTAGATTCTGTGCTGGACCTGTTGGGTTTTCTGCTTCCCGCTGCTCTTGTGTCTCCTTGGCTGCATCTCCTGTCTCAAGGCAGTTCTTACATGTAAGATGGTTTTGTTCCTAAGCAGACAGCATGATGAGCATCTTTTAAATGCAATTTACTATCTTTCTAAATACTGTGTTCTACCAGACGAAGGTATTCAGTATTTTCTCTGTGGTTTTTTTTGTGGTGTCCTGTTGCCACTTTGATTTCATGTTTTTAGTGTGTTTCAACTTTGTGTTGCTGTTTCATCATCTCCTCAGAGCAGTGCAGTTCATTTTTTCAAGTTTTTCGTGGGCTGCCTTTAAATTTTAGGTGTAATTCTCTTTGGTATTCAGGTTTCATCATGTTTTCCAGCCACAGACGTGAACTGTAACAATCTGTTGGTGAGAGCAGGGCTAATAAATTTATTAAGCCTCGTTATTTCTTCTAATAGGTAGCAAAGCAGTGACCATCTGCCCTGATAATCTCTGCATCTGTTTCAGCTGCTATACCTGTGGTAAAGTTCAGTTTCTATGTGGATTTTGCACCCAGTGTAACAATTTATTGATTTATTACTCAACTTTGCTGTTTCCTTTAACCAAATAACTGTGTAGACCTTTTTCTTAGGTTCAGTTCAGTTCTTCTCTCATTTGTTTTACTCGTTCCCCTTTCTCACCCCCCCTTGTATTTATTTCAGTTTTCATTAGCCTCGTGATGTGTGTTCCCAGTCCATGTCCTTACAGACTTGAGTAATTCTTTCTTTCTAGTTCTTTGTGGGTTCTGGTTTCTGCTCTGAACTCTGACGGGCACCTCAGGTCCCAATCATGATGATGTGCACTGAAGTGACAATAGAAAGGCAGGAACAGTATAATCACTTACAGTTTAATATAATGCATATTTTTTTAGTGTATAGTATACTCTATTTAGACTCTGAGACAGTGGTCATTGTTCGCAGCTCAAGACAGCTTTAGCATTTCCTATAAAAATGTTCAGCAACTGTGTCTAATGTGCCTTGGTGACAAAAATCAGTGTCCTTTCTTTTAATACTATTTCTTGTGTTCTGTGCTTATCTGCTTGCAAGCTTGGCTACTTCTTCTCTAAAGATCTAAGAATAAAGAAAACATTCTGTAGAGTTTTCTTCATTTGCAAAGACTATCCCTGACACTTTGAGCTCTGAAATTCTGTAGGTGATGATGGTGAATTTTGTATGTAACACTTCATTTGTGCGTAGTGACCTGTATTCTGCTGCAGTAATTACAGTCATTGCCTTCAGTACAGGCTTTGTCCTTCAGTTAGGTGAGCAAAGCATAATCCTGTTAATGAACAGAGTGAGACAAGGAAAATGCTTTTGATTTGCATGTGGGATTCCTAGCAGCCAGCAAATGGCTTCAGATAATGTGCTTTATTAAACAAGTATGGCCTTGCAGAAAAATTATGAGGCCAATGCATTTGTAGAGCTATTTTTTTCTTCTCTTTCTAAATGCATTTCTTTATTGTTACAGATATTTCAAGACTTCCCTTGCCAGCAGGTAAGTTATCTTGTTTTCAGTTATGTCTTGATGTGGCAGCAGGCAGCTTTTAAGGGCTTGCTTACAATACAGTCATGCTTTTATATAATCAGAATATCTGTTCTTACTGGCACTGTCATGGTACTTAGTCATGTGGGGATCTGAGGTCAAAACAAAACCTGTTGAGGTACAGATTTTTATCTATTTCAATGGTGTATTTTGACAAGGGGAGGAGGTAACTGGGTGTATTTATAGGCAGTTGTTAAATATATGTGTGAGATAGTTAATGCTTAAAGCGACTCAGCGCAACGTGGGATACAGCTGGCAGGGGAGCTGATTAGGAGCAGCCACAAATGGTATTAGTGGTGGTTCAGAGGGACAGAGTGCAAGGAAATGGGGTTTATGGGTGGAAGGTTTCTCCCCAGGGAAGGTGACACAGTGTTCACTTGGCTGGAGTCACAGGTGACTTGGGTCCAAGCTGCTCTATTGGACTCTTCTATCAGTGGTGTTTAAAAATTAAAAAAAACAAAACCCAGACCTAAAAATAGACAACAAAATCCCCCCAAAACAGGGACCCCGCCAAAAAACCCCAACCCTGCTGACCTGACTTTTAAAAATAGCATTTTTTGTTTATTGTTTGTTACATTTGTTACATTTGGCCTTTAACAAAGTTTTAAAATTCATGCATTCATTTGTGCTGTGAGCTGGAGTTGTGATGCTGGGCTTAGAGTGAGGATGTCTCCTGTTCCCATGGCAGGTAGAATTTGTCCATCCATTCCCTGTTTGTAATGTGAATTCTGGAATCCTGACTGAAGTACACTTTTACTCCTGATTGATCAAGGGATTGGATATTTGCTGTTAGGCCTGCTGCCTTTTATCCTTGCCCTCTGCCTTGGTGATTTTGCTTATGTATTCATTCTTTCATTTCTTCTTGCTGATACCAACACCTGCTCTGAAGGTAGCTGCTCTTTCCTGTTGGAATCAAATGGCAATTACAGTTAAAAGCTTGATAGCTGATATGTTGTAGTCTTTTCCACAAGAATGTCAGAGCAGCTCTTCTGCAAAAAAAAAAAAAAAAAAATCATGTTTTCTTGAAGCAGTGAAGAGAAGTTTAAATATGTTTTAAAGTTTTCTTTTCAGGATGATGTCTTTAAAATGATTTCCAATGCTGCGAGTGGTTGTTGAGCAGGCACTTACGGAAAATATTGGAAAAATAAATTCCTGGTGCTTAGGTCAGGCTGACAGGAAGATAAGGATTGTTGTTAGTTTTTTTTCTGCAGCTTCTAGGACAAGGATGTGTGATGAAACGTTTTCTGAGTTTATGTTTGGGACTTGAAGAGTTTGGCTGGTGTGAATCTGAGTCGCAATGAGATTATTATTCTCAATTTGAGTCTGTGTGTGGGAGTGTCCTAATTGTACTCCTTAACTGTCTCTTGCAAGTAGTGATAGAGGGCAGAAGTTTTCCCAGGCTTTTCGAAGGATGAGCTTTTCCCATGGCATGGCATGGCAAAATGCCTTTACAGAGGATATAAAAACAACAAACCATGGCTTACCTGTAGCAGAGATTTGGCAGTACCTCCTGGTAAGGCACCTAAGGAAACTTGTTTTAAAAAATGCTTAAAATACTGCCAGAAGGGGAGGCTGGAGTCTCACAGAGGTCTGAATTGTCCTGTGATATTACAGTATTTTTATTAATGATCATGAAAATGGACTTGATTTGTCTTTATCTGCCAGCAACAGCAACACAAAAAGAGTTACGAGCACATTGGATGATGTGATTAAAATTCAAAAGAAATTTGATAAATTGGAGAAGCAGCCTGGATAAAAGATGTAATATAATTGAATAAAGATGAGATTCTGCTTTCAGATGGGAAATTTTAATCATCAGAACTCATCTCATCTTTGCAATAAATAATGGTATTTTCTTATTTCTCCTGAGTGCCACTTTCAGCAGTGGACAATAGATGTCACTAGAAATGTTCTCACTTTTGCCACCTGGTTTTAGTGATCTAAATTTTCATCATAATATGGTGAGGGGGGGCTTTTGCTGTGTTTGAAGGCTTTGCAGTAAGGAGACTACTTTAGGTTTCTGCTTTATTGTAGTGTCTTGTTTGAGGTTGGATTATACATAAGTTTGGTATAGTCAGTGGTATATCAAGGTCATACAGAACACTTATTTCATAGCAAAACCTTGTAAAGAAGGATTGTTTCTGTGCTGGAGAATGCATTAGTTGATGAGGTCATTAGTTAAATCATTACTCAGGAGAGTTATCCTGAATTAATCTGTATCACTGCTTTGAAGTTCATGGGTAACTTGAGTTTTTACTGCCTTGTAATTGAGGCCATGGAGATGAGCATAGAGAATTTTTGGAATGTGAACCAGGAGGGGCTTGGAGAACAGTTTGCTAAAATATTATAAATTCGAAGATGGGTAGAGAACACAGTTCTCCTGTCCATAAGTGAAGTTCTCTTGCCAACACAAGTGTGTTCATAGATTGCCTGGGGGGACATGAAAGACTGGTTTCCTCTGGTAAATGCAGTTAAATTTCCTCTGTTGACACTGTTAGGATTACAAACAATCCCTCCTGGATTTTGTCTCTCTCTGAATTTAAAACAACTCTAGCATTTGTGTGATGTAGATGACTTTTCCTAAGAGCTGGTCCTTTGTTTCCTGATCCTGCAGTGCTGATATGTCTTCATTACCAGAATCAAGAAATAGTAAGGAAGCAAGAAACTGTATCAAAGAACTGGAGGAAAATAAAGACAAATATAAGAAACAAGCATATACTGGATTTTTGGTTAAAAATTCAATAAAACTTGATGCCAGGATTGAATCTCAGGTACCGTTGTTTGTTCTTGATGACTCCTCCAGGTAATATCTGGTGAATCAAATAAAATCTTGCTGACTCCTAACATAAAGTATGGAAAAATTAATAGGAAATACACATCTTTTGCCTAGTTCTAATTTCAGATATGCAGCACATTTTAAGTCTGATGCTTTTGTGTTCAATTTTTGCTGTATAATGTACAATTTAGGTAAGCACCATTTGCACACTGTCATTGTCATCTTGAAATATTAAATGGTTTTGTAACTATTTTTACTTCCAAGTCCTCATTTAGGACAAAAAAAAAAAAAGTTACATAATTTCAGCTCAACCTAAAGATGTTTCTGAATTAAAGGCATGTCCTCATTCAGTCTGTTGGTGTGTTTGGCCCTGCTGCTTACACAGGGCCTGCACATGATCCACTTAAGGAAAACAGATTCATCTCCTGGCACTTTTCACAGCCTTGGAACAACCTCCTGCTTCCCCTTCCTCTTACCCCTGGGCAGGAGATGGGATGTTTAATGCTGTACTGTGTAATAGCTATTCCTTACCCTAAACCTACACCTGCCTGTGTGATGGACTTAAATACAGCAACCAGAATTTCAAAAGCCCCAAAGGGTTGGGTACTTCCTATGATGTTAAAAGATGGAAAATTAAAAATAAGTTGAGGTATTGCCAGAGTTACAGTAGGCAAGAATTGACAGAATTGAGGTTATGCAGAATTCTTAAAATAAATGTTCACATGTATTACAGAGGGTAATAAATTATGCAACGATTATTCATGCAGCTGAGAATAAACTCAGTAGCATGAGCAGAGAACTGTTGTTAATATCCCTGCTTAAAGGGGAGGAAAAGGTAACCAACAGTGTAGGCAGAAGGAAAAAAGAGTATAAAATAGTGGCTTTTTGATTCGTCACTTCAGTTTTAAGTAAGAATTAAATACAAGCTGCACTAAGACTGAAGTTCCTCTCATTTCAGAATGCCTGGCATGGTGCTGAAGAGATTACAGAAGGAGACCTGCACTTTTTCTCTAAATGCTGTATTTTCAGTAATCCCTTTGAAAATCAGGCATTTTTTTCTTCTAGGAATCCTTGCGAATGTTACTAAGAATTCTGATTTTTATGCAACAGTAAACTTAATTTTCATATGTTTGTAATGGCTTGGGTTGTAATGATTTTATTTATGTGATGATATGGAACTGAAAACATCTTAATTTATGCAATATTGGTGCTGTCAAGTTAGAATAGCTGCTTGCATGCCCTGTACAACTCTGAAAATGTGAGAGGACTTTTCTTTTGATGCAGATATGGCCTGTAGCTTGAATTCTTTTCACTACCAGCAAAGCAGGTGTTATTTCTATATTTCCAAATTCCCTATCACAAAACTGCTATTGCTACTGGATGAGGTTATTGCTGACAAAGCTTAAATGTCACTTGGAAGAACTTTCTCTTCTTATTCGTGCATTAAATCTTCCTATTTTAGAATTTTGTTGAGTAGTTTTAATAGGTTAATCATCTATACCTCACAAAATGTATTTTCCCAATGTTATACCTCTGATATTAGGAAGAGCAATGTATTTATCCTTTGTAAACTGTCACTGTTGAATATCTCATTTTTTGTGTTGAAGGCTTGGGGACGTGACAGCTTAGACCTTGACATGTCATCTGTGTATTTGCCAGCCTTTCCAGTGAAACTTTCTTGGCTTATTTTGGCTGTGCTTTTGACCCTGCCTTCTTCCCTGCATTCCCATCCATATTTTATAGCTAATTATCCACACAGGGCAAGAGCAACAGCATGATTTGGGAAGAAAAATGTTTTTATTAGTGAGGCTGGCCTGTGTAGTAATATTGAGGTGATGAGATACATGAAACAACTCAAGAAAGTGTAAGTTAGCTAAATTGTCCTGTTTTTCCTTTAGAAATTTGAGCCTGACAGTCCAGACAGTTTCCAGGCCATCTCTGCCCATTAATTCAGTCCATAACTTCATCAATTTGTCTATTATGGTGCTGTCACAGGGGACAGTGTCAAAAGTCTTGCTGAAGTTAGGAGAAATGACAAGTCTTCATCTGCCAAACTTGTATTTTAATCACAGAAGTTCATTAGGTTGATCATGCATGTTTTCCCTTTCATAAATCCTTGCTGACTATTTCTAATCCCCTTATTGTTCTCATTTGTTTAGAAATGGCTTCCAATGTTGTTACTTCCATCACTTTGTCAGTAATGGAGGTAAGGGTGACCAGCCTTAGTCATCCAGACCCTCCCCTCTTCAAGTTCATTTGCTTTCTTCCAGCTGTCAGGAACCTCCCCCATTTGCCAGAGCAGCCTGTGAAAGGATTTATAGTTAAAAAACTTCCCCTGGCTGCAGAACATTGTTTTTCTGGGAGCACGTATGGGGATAGAGGAAAAAGGAGGAGAGGGGGTAGAAGAAAAGAAGTTTCAATATAGAGAACGGAGAGTACTATTAAAAAAAAAAAATCAGAACATAAACCAGGTGTATTGGGAATGATGTGGCACTCGTGCTATCTGCTCTAGACTGATTTTATGCTCAAAGAAAGTGAAATTTGAGATATTGGTCACTTAATGGGACTATGACATGATTGCATGAGGAGGCAGGCAGTAAGATTTGATGACATGAAAGGTCCTTTGAGTCCTGTGTCCCGTGCCCCTATGAATCTTAACAAGGTGGATCAATAAAGTCTGACACTTGAAAATAAACAAAAAAATCAGCAGTTCAGCACATTCTGCTATCATTTCCTGTAGCTCTGGCTCCCACAGTTTTGGAGACATCCACACTGCTGTGAGGATTTTTCTTGCTTATTCCTGGGCAGTCATCTCAAAGTGGAAGAATTCCAGTAATCAAAGCTGCATCGTATGCAAATGTACCACTTGAATG
>WAAE01023127.1:0-18594 GCA_013400495.1 Nicator chloris
GTTGAGAAGCATAAAGGAAATGCCTGACAAACAAAGCCCTTCTCACTAATGGAGAAGATATTACCAAAAGATGCTCTAAGTACAGAGTAAATTAATCTTAACAACCTTTCTAAGGTTAATTTTAAAACATTCCTTTTTTTAGTCTGTTTTGAACATATTGTGATTAGATCTCACTAATTTTGGTACAAGAATAGTGATTGGGGTTTTTATCCTAATATCATTCAAACATAGACTGCTTCTTGTTGAGCAGTTTCTTTCATTCTTTTCTACTTTTTGTGTGTGTTTAAAACCACAAAAATAAGACATATTGGTGGGGGTGAGGTTTATCTGGACCAGTAATGCCAAAGCACTGTGTTGTCTGATGCCAAACATGCTTTTTAAAACCAAGAGACAAATTTGTTTGTGCTTAAAGTTTGCTCCCTCTGGCCTTCATGCCTGTATACAGATTTTCTGATCCTGCCTTGAAAGCTTATTCTTGCTGCCCCTTAATTTTCTTCCTGCACTTTGCTTGTATTGTACCTGCAGTTATTAATTTGTCTCTGTTTAGGAGTGAGCACCTTTGGATAGGTGCAGTTAAGATATTTGCATTATTCTAAACAGAAATACTGTCTGAAATTTTTTAAGGAGCCTAGAAGTTGATCTTGTATCTAATAATTATTAAGGTTCTAACAGGAATAGTTGGGGTTTAGGGTGCAAATATGTAGACACAAGGATGCAAACAGACCCTAAGGGCATGTCTGTATAGACTTTCAGTAGATCTTGGTTCTCAGCTTGACTGGCAGATTGCTACTTAAAGAGTCGAAGTGGGGTGGTTTTTTTTGAGGATTTAAGGCAGCAACCATTCTAATTGCCTTTAAAAATGAGGAAGATACAATTCAAAGGAGTTGATTTGAGCATGTTCTGACAGGAGACAGTCGTATAAACACACATGTATGTAACTATCGGTGTCCATCTGTGGGCTGTCTGTGTCTTGTCTGAAATCACTGAAAATGTGTCCGTTCCAAATGAGTGTTAAGGTACCATAAAATTCCTTGTCCCGTGAAAGGAAGGGATCTCAAAGTCATTTACAGACACTGTGGGACATTGCTGTCTAAGTGAATGTGCCCTTTTGCTGTGCCATTCAATCAGCACAGTGAGAACTGCTGACATGAAAGCACATCTAGTGAAAAGCAGGTAAAAGCTGTGTGTGTCCCCAGCCAGGAAGGAAAACCGTGAGCCAGAATAGCCACCACTCTTCTCAATGTTACAAACTGTTAACAAATCCAGGAAATGTACTTTGCTAAAAGCAGTGTGGTGTGTACATCTACCATATTATTCATGGTATATTTTGCTTCATTTCTTGTCTCTAAAAGCATTTAACTCAATTTTAGGGTGATTTAGATTGTAGTTTTGAGGTCTGGTTTTTAGTAAATTTCATGTAGAAGATGCTTGACAAATCTGGTTTGTGTTTGTGTTGATGTGTGCTGTGGATCACTGTTAAATGCTTTATGAAGCAAAAGATAATTCTATATTTTAACTGCTTTTTTTCTTGTACAATCTTACTGCTTTTTCCATGATACAGTAGAACTTGAGTCACAAGTTTCAGTCCCTTGCAGATGCTTAAAAAAGTGTAATGGGTAACTAAAAGCAACCTGTCATGAAGCGTTCGAGGGCTTGTGAAAGTTGCATGCATTTTCATAAAGTGTTTTGTTATTCTTGTAATCCATCAAAAGACATAAATTTCATATGGAAAAAATGCCACTTCCTAAAATCCAATGATGTTATTGTGATTTGAAGTTCTACTACATAGTATGTCTTTCATCTGCACTGGGAAAAGAAAGTTTCAAGCTGACACGTTCTTGCTCATAACTATTTTTCAACAGTTTTGCAGGGAGGATTTCAGGTTTTTGGCAAGTCTACTTTGTTTGGTTGGATTTTTGTTGTTGTTGTTGTTTTTAATCTTGTTATAAGGACGCATTTGTGACTTTGCAATACAGTCTTTGAGAGAGAACTCCATTCATGAGAAATATCCACTTAGATCAGAGGACTTAAAGCTGGGATTCCAGTGGACTGGTTTTGTCTCTCTAAACTATTTGGAATGTGGTATTACTGAATGATAGGTATTTTGGCTTTCCAAAGCTGCTGAATGTATCCAGCTTCAAATGAGTTTGGAGGTTTACTTGAAATCTGGCCTAATGACTTTCTGTCCTTCCTTAGTGTATGAAGTTGGTGTAATAATCATCAGCTATTGAGGCTGCCTGTTTGAAATGTATAAATTAATATAATTTTTCACACAGTTGTTTCCATGCAGATGTTTAGACAAGATGAATTTTCTTTGGTATGTACTATCTGGTCACTCTATGGTCAAGCTCTGCTACAGCACATGGGCTTTTTACAAACAAATTTTATTTCTTGTGTGACTGGTGATTATTTCTTTTTAGCCAACTGGTGGTGTTATTTGGCATAAGTTTCAACTGTTCATATGGGTTTTATTACTTGGAAATGCTACTTATTTTAAAATGAGCTTTTATATAGAAGTTTTAAGAAGGTGAACTTGTGCTGATGAAAGATGATGTCCATGCTAGTGAAAGATGTCTGGAAACTAAGTTTCTGAAATGTCCTGATAATCCTTTTTATGTAAAACAGAACAGAGATAAGTGCTGTCATGTATTCTGAAGAGTAAAATAAATGAGTAGGTCTCTAGGTAAAGTGACAGGAGTTCTACAGCCCAATAGCAAGATCTCTTGCATCAAACACAACTTTCAGATATTCTGCAACTGAATTGAAAGAAGGTATCTGTATAAAAATGCTGGCTTTTTTGAATTTGTACAGACTTGCAGTTCAAAAGTCAGTATTTTAAACATATTTTTAAATAAAGATATCAGACTAAGGAAGGCAGTTTTAACATCTGATTTGTGGTGCAGTACAATAGTGTTTTTACTTACAGAAAGCTTACACATTTCTTGTCTCTTTTGGCTCTGTCTTAGGTAAATGCTACGCAACTTGCACATAACATCACACCTTAAGACAACATGTGAAGTAACAGCAATGATTTGACACAAAATACACTTCTGATCAAATAATTTTGCTTTGTAACTAAACTTGAAATAGTGAAATGGTTGTCCTATCTGCTGTGTTCACGTAACAGAGTTCAGTTGTTCAGGATAGCAAAAAGCTAACTCAGTCCTTCACCAGTTCAAAGACAAATTATATTAATATAAAATAAAATATTCTCAACTGCTTTTATGTACAATGAAACCTCCAAACAACTGATAAAGAGATGAGAAAAAGGTAAAACTGTAAGACCCTTCAATATAATCTATTGGTTTAGAAGAAATTTCAGATCTGCTAAAATTGTTAGTATGAATGATGCCTCTGAGGGTCTTGAATCTCTGCAAAAGCTGTTCAGGCAGCAGATGAGGAAGAAATGAAGATGGAGAAACTTGGGTTGCAGAAGCCACATGAAAAGCCAGTCAGAGTCAAGAACAGAACACTGATACCCCAGTCCTCTTCTGACCACACAGTGGGCCTTAATGTGTTTGTGCCCTTTCCCTTCTGAAAAGGAGTTCAACATTTTATGTTTTGTATTCCTTTCAGGGTTACAAGATTTACTTATTTTTGATCTCCCTGTTTTAAGGTGTCAAGAGGCAGCTAAAATGGATTTTTTTTCCAAAGTTTATACTGGAAGCCTAATGTAATTGAAAACTAAAACTACTGTAGCAATGAGAACAACTTTGTTTTGTCTTTTTTCTTTCTGAGGTGGTTGCTTCTTTCTTTTTTCCTTGCTTTCCTTTGAACTATCTACTGATCATGAGAATGTTGCTTTCTTCAATAAACTGTCAGAGAATGTTGTTATAGTAATCAGTGGTGAGGTTCCTAGATGTATTTCTATCCCTATCTCTATATCACAGAAGGGCAGTAAGGCTATGAAAGGAAAAAAAAAAGTTAGCATGGATTTTAACAACTTTATTGAGTAATATCTTAAGGTGTTACTTCATCCAAGTTGGAATACTGTCAAATTCTATGTTTATATGCAGGAACTTGACGAGAGGAGTTGGTAGATTTAGAGAGTTACTAAGAGCTGTCGAAACAAGAACTACACAAAACCTGCGAATGGTAAGTTATATTAAACCACTTTCCTATTGTAGCATCTGAATTTCAGTAGGCAGGCAAAGCATAAATATTGTGCATGAGTTAGAGACAAAGAGTTGGATACACAGCATATTGAAAAGGACCTGTTATCCAACACTTTATAAGGTTACATTTCCTGGCTTAAGTGAATGATTAAGGTAAGGAATGTTTGGTACCCAGTCTCCCCCCTATTCCTTTTTCTTGTTTGTGCTTATAATTAGAACCTGACTGGTCTCTGATTGACCATACTTTCAACCTTAATTATAATTGCCCTATTTATGAGTTAATGTAGTTTCATGTTTTTGTAAGGTAGTGGGGGTGAGAACAGAATGCAGAGTTTTTGTGTGGTTTCTATTAAGTTGAAGGCTATCAAGTTATAAAGCCTCTTAAAAGAAAACCATAAAAGCAAAATCATGAAAATTTGTTACTTATATTGTCAGAAGCTTGAATCTTTTATATAATAAAAAGTAGAGGCTTGTATCTTGTACTGTCATGTAATTATTTTCAAAATATCCTAGATGAGTTTCCTAATACTGGGCCTTTAAAACTTCCAAACTGGTAGTAAGGAAGGTGATTTCCTAATTCATTCAATAACTGATTTCTAGTAAATATATTAAAATTATTTTATAATAGACTTTCAATGGAGAGGGATAATACTGCAAATTTTAATAGAAAAAATGAAGGGCTTCTTATGGTATAGGAGATGGAAGATGCAGATCATATGGTGCTGTCTGTGACTTAAACATATCTGGTTTTGGGAAACATTACTGGGAAATGCTGCCAATTCTGATGCAAATTTAAATCTGATAGAAAATCTTCGTGTTTTCATCATTTTCATACATGATTGTGCAGGGTCTATGCATGTGTGTGAAACATTAATGAAGAGATTAATCTGAGAGTTATGGATTATAGGATGACTTAAAAGCTTTAAATTAGTGTTATTTAATTAAATAATATTTATGTAAGTATTTCTACAGTTGAATATATGGTGACAATAATAGTTGGTCAAAATAAAACTTTTCCTGCTGATTTCAGCCTTGTTTCACTCTTGCTGAGCTTTAGCAGTAGCTAACACCAGCACCTTCAAGTACGAGTTGGCAGAAGCCCCGTTCAGCCCACAGGCCATAACTGGCTGTGGTGGTTTGACCTTTCTGGCTGCCAGATTCTCACCCAGCTGCCTTCAAACTCCTCTTCCTTAACACATGAGAGGAAATAAGCTAGAAAAGGTCTGAGATAGGTCCAAGGTAAAGGCAGGGGGTTTGCTTACCAGTTACTGTCACTGGCAAAACAGGCTCTTCTTGGTGGAAATTAATTTATTGTCACTTAAAAGAGAGTGGGATGATGAGAAACAAAGACAAGAACTGAAACACCGTCCTTCTCTCAGGTTCAACTTCAGTCTTTGACTTCTGACTCTTACCTCCTCTCCCTACCCTCCCATTCCCTGAGTGGTGCATGAGGGTGGAGGGTTGTGGTGAGCTGCTCTCTGCTGCTCCTTACTGCTCACACTTTTCCCCTGCTCCAGCATGGGGTCCCTCCATTGGGCTGCAGTTCCTTCAGGGAATATCATCCTGTTTTTCACCATGGTTCTCCTTGCAGGCTGCAGTTTGGACAACTGCTCCACTGTGGTCTTTCCCATGCACACAACTGTTACAGGTCTGGAGAGGCAGTAGATGTTATTGAGCATCTTAGGTTATTGATTATCTTAGGAGCAGCAGTTGGGTTGTTTATGCTTCAGAAGTATTTGGATTTAACTGATAAAATTGAAAAATTGTTGTTATTGCCATGTTTTCTTTGTGTTTAGAGAATGGAACTGGATATTTATACCTCTTAAACAGCATCATGCCTGGTTTTTTGGATGTTGTAGAATAAGTAGTCCTCATTAGAAAAAATCTGAGCTTTTTTTAAGAGCTTGTATTCAGCATTTTTAGGGAAAATATTCATCTCTTGCTTTTACAGACAATAGCAAGACAACTTGCAGAAATTTTGTTACGAGGTATGTGTGAACAGAGTTACTGGAATCCACTGGAAGATCCTCCTCACCAGTCACCCCTTGATGATCCACTTCGAAAAGGTTCTAATACTAAGAATTATGCACTCAATAGAAGACCACGGGTATACACTGGAGAAAAGTATGGCTTAGTTTATACCTCTTTTGTTTCTGTAATTGCAGTTGTTACCCAGTGCACTGGGTAATTTAGATTTTTGAAAATGTGGAAGGAATTTGGCAATGTGTAGATGGACAGACTCCCTGAGGAGAACCAGGGAAGAAACATGCTTCTCTGAGCGGAAGTTTGCACTGTGGACATTAGGCCTTTTGTTCTTAATTGTAGAAATATATATTTTTTTCTATCCTGATGTATGTGAGACTCAATATCTCTTATTGTATGTGGGATACAAAAATCAGATATTGCACATTTTAAAAGTTGTGTGCTGCTTCTAGACATCTATTCTGCTTTATCATAGAAAGGAAAGATTCAACAATATGGAGATTCAAGTCGGTCCAGGAAGCATTATGAAAAAACAAAACATATCTAGAAATTTATCTGGCATTTTCAAAGCTAGTTTATTTCCCAAGGCAGCTACCTTTTAGCTAATCAGATTAGTTTGGCATTTCTTTATGATACCACCTTTTTGTTCAATTTTAATCTTTCATTGAATCAGGTAGGTGATACTTTTTGGTTTGTTTTTGTTTAGTATGTCTCATGGTGAATTCTAGAGTAGCTATGGTATGTTTCTTCCTTCTTGAAAATGTAACTTTTTTTTTTCCCAAATTAATCACCATTAGGGTTAGTATTAAATATAGATAGCCATTTCCTTGAATTTGAAATTTTTCTTAGAAGTTAATATTTTGATTATAAGTAGTAGCCCTACTTACATAATGGAGGGATGTTTTGTTTTAGTGTTCACAGTATCTTTATATTGTAACATAAGTGCCTGCAATATGACACCATTTGAGTTGTTTAGCTGTATTTATTGCAGAATTCAATTAATGAATCTTTTACACAGCAGCAAACCCACATAATTATGGTGCCTTTACTATTAATAAGTAGAATGGCCTTTATCTTCAAAGACTTCTAGCAATTCTCTTTCCTGCATCCAGAATAGTCACAGCAGGTTTCTCAGGCTCAGTCTTTCAAACTTATGTTCTCCATTCACACTCATCCTTCATAGCAACATGCTTCCTGCTGAAGTGGGCCTTTGTTCAGTTTAGTTCCCTTGTTCTTGGCATGGGCAGGTGAGGAGTTCCACAATTTCAACAGAGCATATAATTAAGTCCTTTCATCACGTCAGGCTGGTTAATACCATACCACATAAAATATGTCCAGCCACATATCTCATCTCCAGCAGTGACTGAATGCAAGTATCAAAGCCAATGATACGTAGGAAATTTCTTCCTAGGTCTTCTTCTGACCACCATCTCTGAGTCTGCAATGCACTGGTTTTTTCTAAGTGTGTTGCCTGACATTAGATAATTACATTGTCTTCTTATGAGGATTATCTACAAAAAATATGTTTGAAATTGCAAGAGAAAATAATATTTGGTTTTGTTTTGATAAGTGACTTTTTAGTAGTTCTCTTTGGGGCAGCATCCCTTCTTTCTCTGAAAGAGTAATTTCTCCAGCAGCTCTTTCCAGTCCTTATTCTGCTTTCTGGGTGCCATTGTCAGTTGTTAAATCTTCTTCCAGGTTGTTAAATTCTGTACAGGGGAGTGGATTGTTAAATAAGGAGCACTCTGATGCTTCCTCATCACTCCTCATTCCTTGTCGTGGGTGGTTCTTATTCATGACTAACTGTGTTTTGAAATTTCTTTGTTATGTAATAATAAAAATGTATTCTAAGATTGAGAATACTCTTAAAAATCTGGTGAGCAGTTGCATTAATTAAAAAATAAAAATACAACAACAGAACAGCTGTCCTGGGGTCTTAGCTGTTGTATAGTATCACAATAGATTCACACTGGTGCTTTCAAACTGCCTGGAATTCAAATGTCTTTTAGTTTCTATTTTCTTTCAGGCATTTTATTACTGCTTATATTTCTAGTGCTTTAAAAAAAACCTGAAAAGATGTTTTAATGTCAGACAAGTTTTGTTTCCTGTCTATAACGTATTGTAGCTTAAACATCCTTGGGACCATAGCAATTGATTAACAACAAAAATTATTTTCTACATTTAAATAGGTAATTGTGGAACTAATGGACTGAATGAACAGGAAATAGTACTTGTGCTAATTCAGAAATAGTTTAGAGGAAGAAATCTGAAGAGATAAAACATAATCACTGATTTGGGGGATTTTTTTGTGTGTGAATGGATGAGTGAATTCCTGCCAGTACCCAACATAGATTACTGTTGTCTGTCCACCAGCATAGCAGAGTGTTCAGAAAGCATCCATTATTCAGAGAAAGTAGTAAAGTCTGAAAACTAGTCCAATGCAAACCTTCAGCATTAAGTTAGAAGGAAGTGTAGTTCATTACAAGCAAATAATTCTACTGCTTGGAACTTAGAGTGGTTATGGCAGATGGAGATTGTCATGGATCTATTTAAAATGAGATCATTCATAGCTATTGAATGTGTCAGGAAAAAATTTTCAAGCATATCTCATGAAAGACTGATAGAAGTATTTCTCCACATATTGCCTAAAATACAGAAGTTCTGTTTTTGTGTGAGTTTCCTCTTGCCAGCACTTGAATCAGTGATGTAGATTCAGCTCAGACAGTGTAAGAGGCTAGTTAAACTATGGGTTTAGTGTTTACAGTTGTCAAATTGTGTTCAGTGTTGGGATATTTGAATGAGTTCAACTCTGACAGCTGTGGTAGTAGGGTTTTTTTGTGTTCAGCCAACTTTTCTGCAAATATAGAGCATTGCAAAGAAATGCATTTTAAACCACTTGATTTTTCTATGCAAGTTACTTTCTGTTTTCTTTTTTGGACATTTTCCAATTTTCACAGTGCTTTTAATATATATGTTTGAACTACTCATAAAAGTAATGTGTTCTGCTTAAATAATTAAATTCTCATTTTGAACAGCATCTTCTGTCCTCAAGAAAATACAGAAGAAGCCTTACTGTTGCTGCTTATTAGTGAATCTATGGTAGGTAAAATAGAGTGAATGTGCATTTGCTGTATGTGTGTGTTTGTTTGTTTTTAATTAAAATAGGACTTTTTTTTCCCTCCAAGTTTCTAGTTTGTCTTTCATTTTCTGTTAGGAAAGCAGGCAGTTATTTCTGAAACTCAAATTTTTGTTCCTCTGAGCCAATGAGATGAGGTCTGCACTATAGTTTTTCTCCTTTAGACTGGCTGTGTCTAGCCTTCTTCCAACCTTAGGCAGGTGAACAAGCCAGGTCTTTCATTTGGCACCACTTACCAGTATGAGCCACTGTTAGACCAGTTGGTTGCTATTCAGACGGACACAAAATGTAAGTTAATTTTGTGATAAAAAACAAATAAAAAACTACTAGAAGAGCATAATAAACATAGCCAAAATTACCTTCCATTGTGCTTTAAACTTCAGTCACTCAAATTTGTAAATGATTTTTGTTGATACTGACATTCAGTCTTTGCTACTGGATTATTTTTTTAAAATGTCACCATTTCCTCAGTAAATGATTTCTTTCAGTGGTCTACTTGTGCCCTTTATCAACCTTCCTTATTTTCTGCTAGTCATCAATCAACTGCCATGTGCTGACATTCTCATACCATGTCAGTTTTATGTTCTCAGATAAAATGAAATGCTGGAGCTTTTGCTTTTTCTTTTAACTGGAGGGATGGGACCCTGCAGTCTCAGGCATCATGCAGTCTGTCTCCCTGCACATCAATGAGATGTAGTCTTTTAAGCTCTACAGGTGATTCAAATGCTTACATGTTTTGGCATAATTTCTGTTTTGCTACAGTTAAATAGGATCAGAACATTTTAGTGAACACTGTCCTAGTTTTAACTGTTTTAAAGTGGCAGATATTTACATTGTAGTGCTAACTGCTTTCCTCATTGCTAGTGATCTGCCTTGCAATGTTCATGACAAAATCTTGACATTCTGTCTAGATTCTGATTCTCATAATACAGAAAAATCGACTGAGCAAGCATTTCCACATATCATATATTGGTTTTGCTGCAGTATACACTTACCTCTGAGGAATGCTGCCTGTGTCTCTGTAATGTGCCTGAGCAGCAGTGAAGATGTAGAGAATTCTGATTTGAACTGTGGTCTTGGTGTAAAGTGAAAGGAGTCCCAGTTCTGCAAGATCTGACTACTGATTGCTGTGTTTGCATCTGTAGTTCCTACATACCATCATTAAGAAGCCAAAAACCAAATTAAAAGTACTGCCTTATTAAGTGTCATTTCAGGTTACTTACAGCTTTTCCTTTGTGAATTAGATCTGCCTAATTATATCAAATGCTGTCACTGTAGAGCATATACCTTTAGCAAGCTTTCAAATTTTTTTACAGTAATTATTGCAGATTATTTCAGGCAAAAGAGTTTGTTTTGGGGGAGTATAAAATCTTTGACATGATTGACTTACTTTGGGTAAGTCATTTGTTCAAATTCGTTTTGTAGGAGGGAAAGGGGAAGATTGAGCATAAAAATATTCATCATTACAAATTTACCTTTCTGAGAGTTGGGACCTGTTATTTCAGCTTCAGTGCATGCTAACTTTCTAGCTGTAGTAGTTGTGAAGCAGTATGTGACTTATGATTCTGAAACCAGTATTTGGGAAAGAAATAATGCTTAGAGAAGACTGAGTAACAGTTGGTGTTTTGATATGCTCTTGTGTCATTGAAGTAGTATGATCCCTTACTTTCATTGTGAATTAGTAAGAAAACACCCCAGTCAAGGCCAGGTTGGACTGAGCTCTGAGCAATCTGGTCTCGTGGAAAGTGTCCCCACTTTTAAAGATGACAGGAGCATCTTTAAAAGGTCCCTTCCCACCCAACCATGCTGTGGTTCTGTGATCTGACATCCTCCTGTTAAGTGCATGTATGCATTGCTGCATGTCAGCTGAGTTGTGGTAACAGAATCACAGAATGATTATATTTAGAAGGGACTTCTTGAGGTCATTTTGTCCACCCCCCTTGCTCACACAAGGCCATCTGGAGCAGGCTGCATCTCTCTCCAGACATCTTTTAGGCATCTCCAAGGAGAGAGATTCCACAGCCTCCCTGGGCAGCCTGTGCCACTGCTCATTAAGCCTCACAGCAAAAATATAATGGTTCCTGGTCTTCAGAGGGGACCTTCAGTGTTTCAGTTCATGCCCATTGCCTCTAGTCCTGTCACTGGACACCACTGGAAAGAGCCTGGCTCCCTTCCTTGTATCCTCCCCTCAGATATTTCTAACATGATAAGGCTCCCCTCCTGCGCATTGCATTTTCCAGGCTGAAGAGTCACAGCTCTCTCAACCTTTCCTCATAAAAGAGATACTCCAGTTTCTAATACATCTTAGTTAGAGAGCATTTGTTGGGCTTTCTCCAGTAGCTCTGTGTCTCTTGTACTAGAGAGTCCAGAACTGGACCAGTACTGCAGGTGTGGCCTCAAGAGTGCTGAACAGAGGGGAAGGATCACTGCCCTCAACGTTCTGGCAACATTCCTGCTGATGCTGGCTGGGCTATCAATAGCCTTTTTTGTGGCTGGGGCACCTTTCTGGCTCCTGCTTACCTTGGGTGTCCACCAGGACCTCCAAGTGTGCCCCTGTCAAGCTGCCTTTGAGCTGGGGAGTGCCCAGCATGTGTGGTGCCTGGGTTTGTTCCCTCCCAGGTGCAGGACTTCGCTAAAGGCTTTGCTGAGGTTCCTGTCAGCTCGTTCCTCCAGCCTGTTGAGGTCCCTCTGGATGGCAGCACAGCCCTTTGGCATATCAGTTCAGCAAACATGCTTGGGACCTGCCCCAGTATCAATCTCTGGGACACACTGCTGGTTCCTGGCCTCCAACTAGACTTTGTGTCACTGATCACCACCACCTGGGCTCAGCTTTGTGTGTGTTTGTCAAGCAGTGGAAAATGGCTGAGCATATCCTTCCTTCTGCTGAGGCTGCACTGAGTTACACTGCTCGTGTGTTACAGCCTTAAAGTGTGTACATGTGGCCAGATGACACATTGCAGTTTCACTGTCACCTTAGAGTGTCTGAGACCATGGCAGCTCTGAAATACCGAGCACTTAAGTTCCTACATACTTTCTGTTTTATAATCATCAAGAAAATGGTTGTTTAAAGACACAAGATATCTGTAATAATTATGAGACATCCTTGTGCTTTGGCATTGTCATCCACTGTTTCACAAGAAGTGTTAGTTCACAGCTTGTTCAAAACTTGCAAAGAGCTGAGTCAAATAGTGATTAGAGGTGGAGTTAAAAAGAAGTTCTTGAAGTTGACTAAGTATTTATGCAGTGTAAAAAGTAAAAGCCAAAGACTTCTTGGTCAAAAGAAAGCAAAATGTCTGTTTGGGGGTGTGTGTGTGCATGTATGTGTGGGGTTGTTTCAAAGCAAGGTGTGAATTATTCAGTTGATAATTCCTGAGATGTCTGTGCATTTTATACTCCATGTATCTCTGAAAATTTTTCAATATTTAATTATTCTGATTTTAAAAATGTATTGAGTTTGTTCAGAGCTTAAAGTTACCGTGTTAAAGTGGAGAAAAAAATTATTTTCCCTTATTATGTGTCATTTTTTGCATCTGAAAGAGGGGGAAATAAGCTGCCTATTAAAATTTAGGGGTTTTAAGAATATGTACTAAGGAGGCCATGCCCTGTGAAATTAAAAATAAAGAGGGGGATGAGGAGAGAGAAGTATCTTTGACTTCTGATTGCAGACTACCAGATACACTAACATTTGTACCAATGGGAATATTAAACACCAAGAAAACTAGAAATAGGTAGGATAACAAGATAATGTGTTTTCAGAGGCTTGATGGTAAAGTGGGAGAAGCACTGGGTAGTTCAGTGAGGCACTAACTACTCTGAGACCTGAATTTTGTTCTTTGCTGTTGAACATGATTTCTCCGTGAACATGGTCAATTCATTTAATCCATTTCTAGCTCAGCTTTCTTTCTTCCCAAAAGGAACAGTTTACTTAAGGAATTAGGTTTGCAATGTGCCTTTCACAGAACAAGTTTGAAAGTACAAACCCTTATTGCAAACATGGCTTGATTCTAAAGCTGTGCCCAGAACCAGGATCAGTTTTCACTTCTCAGTAATAACTCCCGAAGGTGATTGTGGGTTATCCTGGGCATGTTACCATTGACAAGTGAGATGATAGTGTCATAATGTTGTGAAGAGAAAAGTGGATTGCCTTATTTTACAAAAGCTGGAATAGAGGATTGGAAGATCTTTTTAATATGTTTTACTAGCACAGAAAAAATAAAAATAAATTTTCGGAGGTGAATATCCATTATATTGAAAATATACCTTCTTTTTTTTTCTGAGAACTCTTCAATAATTTTAAATACATGACTTAGATTATGGAATTAGAATGAAGTAATTAAAATAAGACCATGTAGAAACATCAGTCTTGCCACTAATATATAAAATTTGTAATTCTCTCTGTAAGTTAGTATCAGATCTCTTTGTATCCCTTACAGCAACTACTGACTGTGAGATTAAGTAGAATGGTAGTTACTTGAGTGAAAATACAGCTCAAATTGCAATGGTTGATTGGTTTCTTTCTTTGTGGTGTGTTTCAGGCTAACCGCGATGCTGTCCTGAGCAGAATCCCAGAACACAGGAATGACCGGATCATCAGTTTGCAAAGTGCATCTGTAGTCTACGATTTACTTACCATAGCCTTGGGAAGAAGAGGCCAATATGAAATGCTTTCAGAGGTTTGTTGGTAGTGGTGAATATTCATCTGTGTCATTGTTGCTGTTTTCTGTTCATCGTGTTCATTTTGGTGGTAAGAAAGGGCTGAAACAAATATAGGACACTGTTATTCTGACTGCTTTATAAATACAGGAGGTAGTTTCCACCCCAAAATGTTTGCTGTCTAAATTTCTGCAGGTGACTTGAGGTGGCCAAACAAGAAAAGCTGCATGGAAGGTGTGGTAAATGTTTAATGCCACAGGAATTCATATGATTTTTAGGTGGGGGTGCATGGATCTGCTTAAAAGGGTGCACATTAAATGGAGAGACCAAGAAGGAGTGGCAAAAAAGAAAAGCTGTTCTGGATATAAAAACGATAGATATGATTTCCTAGAAAAAATATTTGTAATGAATGAAAAAGGGTTTCAGAAGAAAACTTTCTTTTACACTTCTTAATATTTGAGGTGATCCATAATCCTTACAGTTTGTAATAGTTTTGAAGTTAATAAAAAGGAAATAAAGTTAATAAAAAGGAAATAAAGTTAATAAAACAATTCTCAGGTCTTTGGGAAATGTGTTACTTACCGCAGTGTCTGATGTTTCATTATGTAGCATGCTTGTGTTTTGTTAGATTGTGGCAACTTCTTTGGGAAACTGCCAAGTATCCTTACCAGTTTTATACCTGTGAAACAGCTCTTGGGGCAGAGCAGATCTTTCTGCTGCTCAAACAGTGCTCACGCAGCAGTGGGGTACTGTTGCTGCCCACAATTAATTATTAGTCTCCAGAAAGAATATGAAGGCATACCCAGGAACTGATTTGTTGAGGAATGGTTCTTTGTACCATAACAGAGGACTTCTATTAAGAAAAAGATGACAAAAAGCACTCTAGTTCTTCTCAGGTATATGTTGATGGTCATCCATTTATCTTCATCTCACGTGATGTTAAACCCTCAGTTTGGGTATTCTTTTTCTTGAATAGCTGCCACTTGGGATACAAGTCAGTTTAAATGAGTGCAATGGAAGGTGTTTCACAGAATAAAGGAGTAAGAAGCTCACGCAGGACCAGCCCTACAACATAATTTAATCAGGAGTATTTCCATTTACTTGCCACTACAGACACTGTCACCTTCATGTAGTTTTAGGTGGTTGCACCAAAGGTGCAAGAGGTGGCCATATGTTTCAGTCTGGAACTTCTGAAACAAGAGACATCAACAGGTATTTAAAAAAAAAAAACAACCAAACAAAACATAAGACCAAAAAAACCTTGAAACCTTTGATTTCTTTGTTTTGCTAAGTGACTGGCAACCTTTCAATTTTATATAGTAGGCTAACAACTAGGCAGGGATAGAGCAGCCCTGGGTTCCAAGTCTGATTCTTACATTTTGTCTTGTGTCATGATGGTTTTGTTGTGGGGGTTTTTGTTGTGGATTTTTCGTCTTTTTGAGAAAGTTAAAGAACCATTGTATTTATGGGAACATTGCAGGTGCCTGGAATTCTCTGCTGTCTCCTTTGGGATACTTAGGATACTATTTATATCACAATAGATACAACTTCTTTCTTGTAGTTCTTCTTACCTTTCCTAACATGGAGGGGTTTTGGCTTCATCAGAAAAGCTAGAGGTATTTCTTAGCCATCTCTTGTCTTGAAGTGTAGGACATTACTGTGAAGGGTAGAAAGACAGACTTATAGTCCCCTCATATAGAGAAAAGCACAGCACTTGTTTGCCACACTAGCTGACAGGTGGTACTGCTTGTTCCTTTTCCTTCTGTGCTTTGAGCACAATTGAATGTTCTAAATAGTGGAAGATGCTTTAACTTGACTTAGATCTTTGATTTCAGGGCTTTTTAGGAGCTTCTTGTGCTGGTGGTGATCTTCATTCAGAAAAAGCAGGACCATAAATATCTGGAAAGTAGAAGAGACTCCATGTTTGACAGGCTGCTTAGTTGAGGGTTTTTAGTCATGGCATTAGACTTTGAAAGCTGAAGTCTACCTGAGGCTTGTTTTAAAGTCTTTTCTTCTTGTTTTTTTTTTATTTTTTTGTTTTTAGGATTTTTTGGTGGTGGTGTTGGTTTTTTTAATTTGGTTTGGTTTTTTTGGGGGGGGAGGGGGGGGTTTTTTTGTTGTTTGTTTAGTTTGGTTTTTTAAATCTAGCAGTTTTTACTCGAGCATCTTTGTAGTAATATTCCAAGAAAATTGTATGTATATTCTTCTGAAATGTTCTTTTTGAAAAGAAGAAAATAATTCCACTATGTTTGAAAAATACTTTCAGTACAGGATAATTAAAATGTGTTTGTCATATGTACATGAAGTATCGTTTCTGAAAATGAAAAAAATCATCTTATGAAGACCTGGTAAAATAAACAATAGATATTTTAGCATACAGATATTCTAGATACACAGCTGTAGCAGGATCTTATCAGGAAATTGTTAGAATGTGTCATTTCCTCTTATCCTTGTCATGCACAGCACAGTGGAAAACATAGACTTTAAGAAGTTCTTGCAGTTGAGTGAGTAGAAGATATCTGCCCTCAAATCGTGCTGCCAATAGTCTGTAACTTTTATCATTTGAAGTATTATAATAAACACATATTCAGAAATGTTAAAACATTCTGTCTAGTTATATAATAGGCATTAATTTTTTTAGGGCTTCATTCTCTTTGAGCTGATTTTGATTGCTCTAGTGGAACTGTTGTAGATTACATCAAAAATTGGGAAATTATTCTAACTGTGGAAATGATATTCACCCACCAGTTCCAATATCTTATTGCTGCCTTCTGGTTTAGATATAGCAGATTACTTACAGAAGTAGTTGGTTGTTATATAAGAATATTAAATGATCAAAAATCTGTCTCATTCTTGTTAAACTGTTCTAACGCTAAGTCACGTTCTTAACTGAAAAGGGCTCATGTTTTTTAAAAGTTTGTATATCATGGGCTTTCAATTTCTTAGGGTAGCTTCAACTAGATAAAGAAACTTTATACTGTCAATTCTTTCCTAAACAAAAGTACTCTGGTTGTAATCAAGTTCATTTTTAAGCTTTGTAGGATGCATGATATTGTGCTTGTAAGTGTCCTGCTAGAAGAGATGTCTTCCAGACCAGAAATTTTCCAACATTTTCGTAACTTTATCTTTCAGCTCTCTAACTTCAAGCATATGCTTTTCAGGAGACCATAGTGATAAACAACCACATTCAGTAATGTGTTTGACATAGCCTATTCATATAGTGATTTGTGGTTATTAACAAGGCAGTATCAACAATGGCATTTTCCGTTGGAAAGGAGAGGGATTGTGCTGAATGTGTTTTCAAGTAGTCAAGTCAGTTGCCATCATCCTGAACAGTATCTTAACTTCCAGCCTGCCTGGTGACTATTGCTTGTTATGTATTTCTTGTTAGAGCCTGTAGGTCTTTGAAATTCCTTGTTGTGACTTGTTTCAGAAGAACCCAGTTTAAGAGGTGTCCATGCTGTTGCACAGGTCACAAACATCCATCCTTTCATCCCTTGCTCCCACATATGCTAATGGCCAATTCTGTCATCTTACAAAGAAAAGGAAAATCCTAAAACTTGTCACTTTTCTTACTGAGCAGGGCCAAGTAAATGGAACTTGAAGTTAAGGAAGAGGAATTGTAGATATATTATTAGTATGTTGAAACTCAAGCCTTTTGGGATAGTCTACAGTTGTGTCCTGTGCCCTTATAATTGCAAAATTGTAAACCCTGAAGTATCAATTTCTTAAACCTCATTTTCTGCAGTTAGAATTGGTGATTAATTTTTAATTGAGCAAGGCCTAGAAAGGAAATTTTACTTTTTTACAGTACCGTGAGCCTTACATATGCATCTCTGTGAAATATCTAAAATAATAGAATCAGTCACACATAACTTACTTGTTTCTTTCTGTGCTCCTTTTGTTTCCACTTATGAAAAGTCAAGTGGGAAAATAAATTGTCTTGGTTTTCATAGCAGACATTTAATTAACTTACTACACATGCAATCTGACGATGAACCTTTAACGGCAATATTAGAAAGTATTTCTAAAGTCATGTAAAATCATAAAGAAAATAACTGCTTTAAATAATATAATAAAATTCTATTAGGTAATAGTCTTTATACTGGACATTGTGTGGTAGGGTAAATTTAGCATACATTAGTTACATGTAGCAGATAATCCACTTCTGTTTTGTTTCCTCTTCAGTGCTGTTCTTTGCTTCAGATTCTGCTGTAGTGTGGAAACACACTGCACACTGGTTGTGCTTTCTGTAATGTTAAGGCTGAGTTTGTATGGGAAAAATAATTCATGTTTTTATGGTTTACCATGTGCACTGTAGCTGTCACAGCAGAAAGCTGCTTCATGTAATTGTACTCTGCAGACTAGAAAACTAGTTCCTAAATCAGTTTATTCAGAAAAATGTTTCACCTTTCTACTATATAGAACTAGCTTGAGTAGATAAAATTAACATAGCAAAATGAAATAATTCTTATTGACAACAGCAGATATGAAACATTGAAAAGTAGCATATAATGCTAATTTCATTATTTAATCTCAGTGTATTAATAATGAATTTCCTTTTGGCATTCAAAATCTCAGCAGAATATGGAGTGTGAAGTTAAAATTTTTACAAATAGAAATAATACTTCAAGGTGAATCTTTATATACCACCCCTCCTTTGAAATGGTACTTGTAACTGTGTGTGGTACCACTGCTTATTAAGTA
>WAAE01023129.1:0-76960 GCA_013400495.1 Nicator chloris
TCGAGTCTATTCATTACACCTGGCACAGCTTAAGATTTCGTCCTCTCATTCTGTCCATGGGTGCCCTGGAGAAGAGACCAACCCCCACCTGGCTACAGCCACATTTCAGGGACTTGTAGAGAGTAGTAAGGTCACCTCTGAGTCTCCTTTTTTCCAGGCTAAACAACCCCAGCTCCCTCAGCCGTTCTTCATAGGGCTCATGTTCCAAGCCCCTCAGCAGCTTCATTGCCCTCCTCTTCATGCATTTGAGCATCTCAATGTCCTTCCTAAACTGAGGGGCCCAGAACTGGACACAGCACTCAAGGTGTGGCCTCACCTGTTTCCTGCTGTTTCTGTGGGTTTTGCTTGTTTCCTTTTGGTGTTTTTTTGGTTTTTTTTCCTTCGGCACTGTGACTGAGCTTGCCAGCTGGGCTTCTTTAGCTGCTCTGCTCTCAGGAAGGCCAGAGCCAGTGTGTGCCCCACCAGGATTGGGAACCTCCCTTGTTTCCTGCTAAGGGGCTGCCCCCATCCTCTGCACAGCCCAGAACTGAAGGACCAGCAAGCGTTGGTGAGAAAATCCCAAAGAGCCTTTTTCCATACTGTGTTCAGGAGCCTGGCTGCTGCTGCCCGGGCCCCACCGTGCTTTTGCCACTGCTCCAGGTTTTCGGTACACTGTAGCTCTGCACCCCCTGCCCTGCCACTACACCCCGCGGCTCCAGCTTCAGCTGCGGAGCTTTGATACATCTCATCTACCACTCTGGGACTTTGCTCATCCCTTCCATTCCAGCTTGCTTCTCCTGAGGTTCCTGCTACAGGTCCTTGTGCTGTCCAGAGGGGGCACCAGGACCAGCTGCCACTGGGGGTTTGTAAAGGAAACCCCTTCTCCATCCCATCCCACTGGCTGTGACTGTAACCACACCTAAGGGAAAATTGCTTAAATAGTGGGAAGAGATTCTTTATTGGATTTTCTCTTCTTGTTTGTTGTTGATTACTGTTACTTGTTGCCTTGTTATACATAAACGCATTAGTAAAGAACTGTTATTCCTTTTCCTCATATCTTTGCCTGAAAGGCCCTTAATTTCAAAGCTATAATAATTTCAAGGGAGGGGAGTAATATTTTCCATTCCAAGGGAAGCCCTGCCTTCCTTAGCAGACACCTGTGTTTCAAACCAAGACATAGCTTTTCCACATATGTGACTCCCTGGTGATTAATGGGAGCCAGGTGCATTAACTCCCACAAAATACTAATTCCTAGATGAGTGGAACATCCTGGAATGGGCATCAGAAAGCCAAATCCCCCTCATAAGCTGATTTTATAGATATCCTTATTGATTTCCTCACAGTTGGTGTCAGAAGGTATCTGAGAGTGCTCTGAAGCAACCAAGGGGTAGATAACCCTCCAAATTGTCATTTACTTTCAAGAGACTTTTCCTCAGGCTTTCACCAGATTTCTCATTCTGGCTTTAACTTGTCCAGGCTGGCAGGGAACAGCAGAATTTCCTCTACATTTTGTTCTCCTGTAACACTGGTGGGTTTATTCCTCAATCATGTTATTTGCATCTGAAGGATGCAGAGCAAAAGCCACCAGTGGGCAAGAGCCATGTCCCAGTTCCTTGTGAACCTGGTCAGTGCCAGTAGGTTTGTGGGAAACAGGTGAACTGAGTGCCTGTGGGGACACACAGTGGTGCAGGCCAGGATTTTCTGACTTTATTTCTGGAAGCCAATATAAGGGAAATATCAAGTTTATTAATTCCATTCTATCTACCACACTGGGGTTTTTTTGCACATTATTAGTAGCTCATTGGCTCTTACAACTAGAAGAGCTCTAATTCAGCCTGTATTGCATATGACAGAATGCTTTCTTCCAGGTGGGTATTCTTTTACAGAAAGTATAGGCTTATCTTTTTTTTTTCTTTCAAACTCCATTGATATTATTTATTACCTGAAATGCTGTTACTCTCCTAGGCCTCCTTATTTTCATGCCAGAGCTAGTTGGCAAGGATGGATACCTGTCATGACTTAACAAACACATAAAAATAAATTGAAGTGGGAACTTTGCCATTTGTCAGGAATGGGAACTACTGAACAGAGGCATTCTCATAGATAGTTTAAAAAAAAAGCCGGGGGAAGTTCTCACTTGTTAGAGTATGCAAAAGAAAATATTATTTAAAAATGTTCAAGTTTGATCCTTTTGCTGTTGTTGCTGAGGTGGGCTGGAAAGAAAGACGGCCCTGTGGGTTGGATGGTGGCATCAGTGGTAGAGTTGGATACAGGCAGTCAGGATACTGCCACCAAATCCTGATGTCTTAGAAATAGTGATTCCTCCAGACCAAACCTCCTGTGTGTGTGAGGAAAAGTAATGAGAGAAATTAAGGGAGAAGCAGTAGCACTGCTTTGTAATGTCCTTATTCAAATTCCTTTCACAGCTTTTCTAAAAATAAATAAATATTTGAGGGGAATCTTTTGGGCTGTTGTGGGTAAATTCTATATCACTGAAAGACTTTGGAGGTGTTCTGTTTGCAAGGGTGGTTGTAAGGAGAAGAAACAAATGTGTATTAGGACTACCAAATTACTGCATAACTGACATAACCTGAAATATTGTGAGCAAATAAAGGTAATGTGCCCGAAGCCTGAAAAACATGGCAAATGCACTAAAAAGGGGAAAATCTAGAATCTCAGCAGGAAAACTGAGAAAGAAGGGAGAGAAATCATAGAGTGGTTTGAGTTGAAGGAATCTTAAAGTTCTTCTAACCTCCTGCCATGGGTAGGGACAAGTTTTGATTACGTAGTGTTTGTCCTAGACAATAAGCCATTTTGGGGAAAAACAAAACAAAACAAAACAACATTGAATCATTCTTCAGAGAGAATGATTTCTGTTACACACAGGACTGGTATATAAGTATGAAAATGCACATTAATGTAACAGATACACACACAGTGAGCAAATATCTACTCAAAAAATGTTACACTGCTATTTGAATGGGCTTTTTTTTGGAGTGAGCTGTATGTTGATGAAAACTGGAACATAAATCTAGGGGACACATGAGAGGGGAAAAAAATGCAATGCATTTAGCCCATTTATTTGAAAACTGCTAATTATTATGTTATGGGGTTGTAGGTTGGAGACAGACACATGACAAGACTCACCAAGATCATGCTACAAACAGCAAAGATTTATTATGGCCATCCTCTTACCTAAGGGGTTCAAAACTCCCAGGCTTAGAGAACTGATTGCTCTGGATCTCAGCACTGCCCAGCTCCCTGGCCAGTGATATGTCTGCATCCAGGGTTGAATGGGATTGGCTGGGGTTCCCTGTTTGGATTCAAATCCATCCTATCATTGCTCACCCAGGGACTTGTTTACTTCTAGGCTGGTTAAGTTTAGGGGTCTGTTATGGCTAAATTTATCTTTGCAGCTTCAGACCAGCTGCGGCTGTTACAGCTAATGATAGTGCATGATCCTCCCTGAGATGGTCTTGGTAAAGTGAAGGAAGTAGCAAAATTATTTTGTATAAATGAGTTGCAGATTTGGATTCAGGACCCTTATCCCTCTCTCAGGTATGTACAGGTATAGTAAGCCACTCCTCACTTAAACCTTTGAGGTTTACGGCTGAGGGCATTTAAGGCAGACACTTCCAGTCAAAACTTACTGTGCTTTACATAAAATCCCTGGCTGGATTCCCAGACATCACATTAAATGTTTATCAAAGGTGATCTGTTGCTGTGGTACCTGTGTGGTTTTAAGGCTGTAAAAGTGCCTCCTGTTGTGTTTAATCTCCCCAGGCCGATGAAGAAGACAAGTGTTATCAGCTTTGTTTATTGATGAAGGATCTGCAGTGTCCCCTGAGTTGAGTTCCCATAAAACAGCCCGCAAATGAATCTGCTTATTGCAACACCAGCACTGCAATGGCCAATACCAGGCACAAGTCCAGGCTTGGCTCCACATCCTCTCCTCAGGATGGAAGGAGATCTCCTGGGGTGATTCACTGCCCACAGGAGGAATGCAAGATCTTGGTGTAGAACTGCTGAGCAGTGCCCCCAAACTGACCCAGAGGGGGAATGCTGATACCCTGCTAACGGCAGTGAAAGGGTTGAGTGTTTCTCAGAGAAAGTAAACCTTGATTTTGCCCAGTAAATACCCAGTTTCAAGCCTACTCCAGTGTGCAGCCAGGTTGTTGATGTGTGCTAGTGGCTTGCAGAACTGAGGGTGTTCTTGCTGAAAAACAGAGCCCTCTTCTGTTAGCTGGCACCAAGACAAGAAATTGTACTTATGTGCCTCAGCAATTAGATGGAAACATATTCACAAGCACCCAGAAGTCATCCATCTCTGGGCAATGATGCACATCTACCCTGATACATGGCAATAATGCCATTATTTATCCATTAGCTGCTCCCAGAATCTAACCCTTTCCCTCAAAATTCAATGCCAATATATTTGGTGCTCCTGTTTGTTTTGCGAGAAGCTCGAACTGTGCCTTTCCCTTTTATGGATTTGAATTGTTAATATGAACACTTGAGCTCATTATAACTCTGAAATGTTTCCTTTGTTACCAGTAGCTGAAAAACCTGTGCACAGTGTTCAAAAAAACAGTTAGTACTATTTCTAGGATTATATTTTCTTCACTGCTGTGCACAACAATATGCTCCTGCCTTCGCTAATGAAGCTTTTCTTTAATGAACACAATTACAGCTAGGCAAACAATGCCGAAATATTTTCCCATGAATATTCATCCAGAGTCTTAAATGAATTCCCTTCAGTTAGGTTGGCACACATTCATTGTCCTCTTTTAGTGAAGTTTTCCAAGATTCAATCTTTGATGCTTGAGTAATGAGGGAGGAAATCAAATTTCAGCTCAGGGGTTACCCTTCTATTGTCCAAGTCATTATTTTCTATGGGCACTTGCATTTCCGCAGGAATATCTGGGTGAGTTAGTGCTGGACAAGAAATGTGCATCTGGCCACTGACTCAGAAAGTCTGGAGGTAACACAGAGCCAAAAGCAGGGATTTCTGTTGAGGAAAAGGGAGTAAAGAGATAGGTTCAACTGGTTACTCCATGAGTAGAGCAACAGCTGCTGGAGACAGGGCTTCTGTGAAGGTGGAGCTTCCTTCCTTCCTTCCTTCGTTCCTGCCTTCCTTCCTTCCTTCCTTCCTTCCTTCCTTCCTTCCTTCCTTCCTTCCTTCCTTCCTTCCTTCCTCTCTTTCTCCATTTCAAAAACTTCAGGTACTGTTGCTGCTGAACAGAACCCTGCTCAATGCAGATAAGCACAGCACCTTGAGAAGCAGTACTTAAGACTTCAGCATTTACAAAATAAAACAGCAAAACAAAATAAAATTCAAAACTTCTGAAAAATGCCACTGAATAATCCCAGACAGCAGAGAAAGCTGAGAGGTTAATGATCTGGTTTTAGATGTTTTCCTGAAGAGAAAAACAGCAGCAATTAAATCAATTACAGACTCTTTGCTTCTAAATTCTAATTACATGTAGTAGTGTGGAAGAGAGCAGAGCCTCAGCTGAGGGTTGCAAGGGGACTGTGGAACCTTTCATGTTCATGTACAGAGTGTTGGTGCAACATCTCCTAGGGGAGCATCTGCAGTGTCAGATCCTGTCAGAGCTGCCTGGTGGTCCATGGGAAGCCCCAGCTTGTCTGCAAGGAGTGAGGATGTGCCTGACCAGGGAAGGGGAGCTGCTGGTTGTGCTGTCATTCTAAGGGGATCCCCAAAAAAGAGGAGATGAACCATTCCTATCATTTCTGGATACCTTTTTTCTCTTCTTGTTCTCCTCTTCAAAGCACAAATCACAGCTTCATTGTTAAATTTCCATGAAATTTCAATGAAGAAATGGGTTTTCTTTTAAATTCTCCCCCCCAAACTTCCCCAAGGTTTTGCTGTTCCTAGAGTTTATCCTAGGCTGCTTCCTGACCAAGAAGGGTCTAAACACACTTCACGTCTGTACTGTAAAAGTTCAGTGGTTAAATCAGAAAATTAGTAAATATAATAATCAAGATCAGGAGAAGAGGCTTCCTGGCCAGTTTCACCAGCATGTTTCATAAAGACAATTTTAAAAAGCAAAACTAGCAAACATTTCCAAGGCAAGTGGTTACTGACTGATGCCCAAATCAGCTCCATTTTTGGAATTTGAGGGTTTGGGCGAAATATTGAAACAGAAATGCGAAGACTTAGCCATAAATACAGAGAGCCGTCTTCAGAGATTTAGGAATTAAAGCTTAAATCCAACCATCTGATGTATAAGCCAGGTGTGTAAAAGCAGATTATTATGCATTTCATATAGAAATCTCCTGCAAGGTCATTTCAAGTTATAAACCATTTGGGTTTTTCAATTTTACATAGTTTCTTCCAGTCCTTGAGTTCAGAGACATTCAATAAATATAACAAAAAGATCTTTTATTTTGCATGTTTGGTAACTGAAGAGAAATAGAAGAGTTTCTATGGAGCAAAGCTTTGAGATAGTTTTAGATTTCAAGGTAAACAGCTGAACAAATCCTCTTACTGCAGAGAAATTATTAAAATTAAGAAGTCCAAATGTGTTCAAAGGACACTGCTTAATATCCTGGTGTTTCGTTGTGGTTAAACCAGGCCCTTCCTTTTTGTTTTGTTCATTATCTAGCTTGGTAGAAGCTTGTAAATCTAGAAAACTGTGGTAATCACTTTCAAATGTTACTTGCATTGCAGCCTTGGCACAAGGTGGTTTAATGTTAAAAGCTGCTGCACTGTGCTCTGTCCTTGGTGAGGTGATTGCAGGGCCACACCTGAATTCTGCTCACGGTCTAATGGTTATGAGAATATACACTGAAGGGGTGAAGGGGGCAAGATGATCCAGGAAAGCACAGTTTAGCACCCAGTTTGCTCATATAAATCAAATATTTTTGCTGGGGACATGAGGAAAGGAGGTAGAGCCACAGCTGGATAGGGAATGTTGGGAGTGGCAAGAGGAGTGTTGTGGAAGGAGGAGAGGTGCTGCCTACACCTGCCTGAATGTAATGCAGCACTTAAGTAGGTGTTTCTGTTCATTCCTAATCAAGAGAAGCATTAGGAATGCAAATGATGCCACCTTAAACTGCAGTGGCTGTGAAGTTAAAGTGCTCCCCAAGCAAGGCCAGCTGGCAGTGCTGCCAAGGTGTCTCTCCTTTCCCTGCTGTCCCTGACTCCCTCTTACACTGCCAAAGAACAAAGAGAAACTCAAATCTCCCCTGGGCCCTCCTTGCCTTGCTGCCTCAGAACTCATTGCCAAAATCCTCAAGTTTTGCCTGGTTCATATTGGATCTGTTTTTTGCAGCCATGAGAAGACTCATTACCTCAAGTACTGATTGTGGATCTTGGTTGGTTGGTCTTGATGGGAAGGCTGGTGTCTACTTTTGTGCAAAACTAAGGCATGAGGGTCCCCTCTGACAAAACTTGATGCATCAGAAAGTCTTTGAGGTTGGTAAGAATGTCTTTGAATGATTTTCAGTTTCCTCTGTATTAATTCTGACCATGTTTCCCAATGGCTTCTTCAGTATCAATAATATAAGCTTTCCAAGGGCCTGCTCCAAATGGTTTTCCAAGATCCGGGTCGAATACTTAGATTCTTTTGGTGTAAAATACTTAATTTTTACATCACATATATCTTCTTTATTTTCTCCCCTTTGGCTCCTATTTTGTAATTTCTGTCCTAGTCAGCTTTTCCACTTTGTGTCAGCCCATTCTCAGAACAGTACTGAAGCCTCCAGTTGAGGCAGTTCAGTAATAAACAGTGGGGAGAACAGAAGTGGTTCAGAAAATGCACTTGAGCAGAAAGCGGTTTCCTTGAGATTTGCTTTTAAATAAAAGCTCCAGCCAAACTGTTGCGAGATCAGCAGCTACTCTGAATTATGTTCTGGGAAAAATGACTTTTGAGAGACTCCTTGTTGCCATAATGAGAAATCTTTTAAGAAACAGACACACACTGTTTTCCCTAGGGGAAATTTGTGGTTGGTAAACCCCAAGGGTTTGTATTTTGTTCATGGCAAAAGCAAAAGGACAGGACAGTGAGTGCCCTACTAACACTGCTCCAACAGAGAATTTCACTTGGAGCATGACCACTACGATTCAGAAGCTACAATTAATTTTTTCCTGTGTTTTGCTATTTCAGGGTCTGAAGCTGATGATGATGGGGACTTCTGAAAAGCTCCTCTTACCCCTCTTCCAGCAGAGTGGTTTTAGACTATTGCTTTTATGAACTGGCATTTCCTTTTGTCACTGGTGCATCGTGTTGGCTGGGTTGTTCTGAAAGGAAAAACAATCAGCCAGCCTGGCAATGGTGGCTGCAAAGGCTTGTTCTACAAATCATAAACAACCAGTTTCCTATCTTTGATATACATTATCAAAAAATGCAAGGCATGAGTAACTAATTACGAGTTTTTGTTTAAGCCTTCAGCAAAAGATGTGAGCTCTGCTTGCTGTGTAAATTTAGTATAAAAAATATCATGATAGTTTGTGTATTTACAAGTCATCACTTGTGTATTTCTCCTTCTAATCAATGAGCATCCTTTGTGTGTTTGTAAAGCACTGGATGTATTGTTGGAGCAATGTGAATGATAAATAATACTCACATACAGAAAGATTATAGTACAGTATTCAAACCAACAGGTAAATCTCTGACGTTAGATTATTTCTCTCCCTTTATTGAAAAGAATTTGTAACACTGGGCAGATCAGAAGCTGTATTCCTTCCCTTTCTCCAGCAGGTAGAAATACACCAACCTGACTGATGTAAACAGTTTTTTCAGGTGTTTCTTGGCAGCCTGCAGAGTTTGTGCAGCATCCATACAAATTTAGGATTTGGGGGGTTGAGCTGAATTACAGAATTTGCACTTTCATGCAAATCAAATTAACTTCACGTGATCTGCAAACAGCAAAGTTGAGCCATGGAAGGTTTCAAGAGCTTCCCTCCGCTGAGATGAAGAATTGCTATTCCTGTTACATGACAAATGTCTTCTATGTCTTGGTGTCTCTTTTCTCTTCCCTTCCTCACTTGGATTTGTGGTGGGAAACCAGCATTTCTGGAAGCTGCAGTTTGGAGGAAGAGCTGGCAGTAATTTACTCTCTGCTCAGTGTCTACTTCTGTATGTCTTTTCCTAACAGTGCTCTGAAACTACTGACTTCTGTATTCATCATCACCCAAATTTGGATGTTGTCTAGTTGTGTTGTGTGGAAACCCATAACTCTTTTAATTGACAATTATATAATGCTGTGAATTCTCTTTAGAATCAGACTCATGACTTTTTTGTTCTCACTTAATGCCTCTTTCCCCTGCTCCTGTTAAGGGCTAAAGAAAGCAACTAAACAAGCAGACCTGTAAAATGATGGCTGGTTTACAGCATAAATTGCCATTTTTCACCTCATCACAAAAAGTAGTGGTTTCCATACCAGTGTTTTTCAGAGCAAATACTAATCTCTTCTTTATTTTTAATTGAATTTTTAAACTAATTATGCTTGTTTGTTTCTCTGCACTCTGTTTTGTATTTTGCCTGTGTAATATTTTAGCAAATTAATTAATTGGTCAGCCACAGCTGTTGCCCTTCGTAATGCATCAACCTTCTAATCACTTCTTACAGAAGCTTGGGATTTGTTCCAAGTCACACCTTTACCAAGCATATACCCTTTTTTTCTCTCTTTATTTTTTCCCAAAATTGATTCCTTCCACAGTAAGGCCATAGGTCATAGCATAATTTGGAAACTAACTTTCAGAAACAGTAAATTTCAAATGAGTGTTTAAAACGAAAATTAGAGTGTTTGTGGTTTTATTTTTTGATTTATACTCAAGCATCTGCATTAGTTGCTGTGCTGTTGCTAGTCTGGAATTAACAGTATATCCTCATATGCCCAAGTATATAGAGACTTTTAAATGTGTTAGTATGAATTTTTTTTCCTACAAAGTAACAAATTTAAGTTTTCCCAAGTCTGACCTGTTGGGACTTAGAAGCTTGTGGCCAGGGGTGGCAGGTAACTTCAGTCTAGTCCAAAGTGTGTCCCTTTTCACATCTGGATAAAGACCAGAACCAAAGCCAGATGTTTCCTGGTGAACTTCCAGGAAGAAGTCATGCTGGGAAGTCTGTGACCTGCACCTGGGTGATGTGCAAGACACAACTGCAATTGCAGATGCTTCTCCTTATTTCCCATTTGTCTTCTGAAGGGTTAATTAGCATCTATTTTTCCAAACCCCATTAGCACACTTCCCCTCCCCCCTCATTATGTACTGCTCTTTAGTCATCATTGTAGCTCTGGTAACATGTATCAGGCCTGGCAGGCATGCAATGAAGGGACCTTAATTAGGAATTAGTGTTCACACTTTTTTCTTTTTCCTAGTTTTACCTCAGGTGTCAGAAGCCAGAGGCAAGGTTCTTCAGGCTGCAGTTGAGAGCATTCACCATGGGTCAGACTCTGCTGTGCTGCTCCCAGAATGAAGCTTCTCTCAGTCTCTCTAATTAGCACAGGCAGATTTACTGGAAAGATAATTTCATAAAATTCATATGGAGTCACTGGAAGATGCCACAGACAATTCAAGCGGTCTGCCAACAAACAGTATGTTTATTCCTGCTAATGATTTTTAATGATACTATTAGTAATTAGAACTCACTGTACACAGCACCCTCCAGATAAAGATCTCAGCAAGTTTTACATAGCAGTAATGTGATGCCTCACGGAACACTTTAAGATTAGAGTGAGTTTCTTTTATAGGCATTTTTAGACAAAACTCAAAGGCTCATTCTCTACTCCCAAATCAAACGGTGTCAGAGCCATGAGCTGGAGCTTAAACATTGCCTTGGCTCCATGCCTTGGTCTGTGATGGCTGTTTTATTTAATAATTTGGTTTTGTTCTCTCAAGGTGCTGTTTGTCATTGTCTCCCAAGGACTGTGATGCCCCAGTTGAGTCCTGTGCCTTTCACCTATGCAAGAAATTGCTGCTGGAGATCCCCCTGCTCTGGCAGCAGCCACTTGGACCCTGATCGAGACAGGGAAAGAGGTTTTTACATGTAGTGTGCCAGTGATCAATGCATCTGCTTCACCCAGAAACGAACAAGAAGCAAATGAGTTGTGATTTTTGCAAATTGTTAACCTGCTGACAGAATAAAATTAAACACAAGCAGTGTAATGTGTTAAACTGTTCTGCTCTGAGTGCCAAGTGGTCTAGACCAGCAAGAAGTAGATGTGCCTGCCCCCCCCCCAGATGTCTGTGATTGTTATTTATAAATATCTCTGCCCCAGCAATAAATCATCCCTCAGTGCTCCAGAACAGCAGCCTTTATCCTGACAGCTGGGAAAACCTGTCTCTTATAAACATGTTCATTCATAAAGGCGGCAGGTTTGGGGTCTGCCTGTGTTTCAAAATAGGAATTCTAAAAAAGAACAACCAGAAGCATTCAAAGCTTTGTCACGCTCTGCTAATTGCATTTATGATGACAGATGATTAAAAAAACTGAGCTTTTCCTGGTTTGAGAGGAGATAGGACTTGGTTGGCACTGGAGTGCCACTGTCCCTCGAGTGTGTCCTAATGGACACTGTCCCCGGCTAGCTGCTGAGGAGCAGCGCCAGTTATGGAACAGCTTTCCACCCTGAGTTGTCACTCACTCAAGGGCTTCTGTCTGTTTCTCGTGGTTTCTTTTCCCTCTTGATGGACCAGGAGAGGCAGTGAGGCGAATGGCAAGGAAGAGAGAGAGTCTCTGTGCAGGGGCTAAATCCAGTTTATTTGAGCACCCCAGGGAGGGAGCTCTGCAACTGAAGGGAGCCTGCTGCAAAGAGCAGGGAGCACTCTTGTGCATGGGCTTTTATTAGTGGGCGGTGCAGAGGGTGTAAAGGGGGTGTCAACATCAAATCCTCCAATAACAACAAGGGGGTGGAGGGACCCAACAATGATTTACAGAACCTGAGGCCAACAACAAGGGAGAAGGGAGGGACCCTCCAGACTCCAGCCTATCACTCGACGCTCCCTCTGGAATCATCCAGAAAGGGAGGAAGAGTTGTCGAGTGACAGTCAGAGCCTAGAGGGAGGGAATACACAGATCGATGGTGAAGGGTCTGGAAAACAAGGAGGGGATAACTGACTGACAACTTGGGGGAAACCAAGTAGAAATTAACACCACGGGAGAAGGAACAAACCATCGGTTACAAACCACAACACTGGGGATGGAGAGATGACTTGTCTGCTTGGAAAACTCTCTGGCTTTGCTACAGGAAGGGCTTCTTTCCAAGACACCAGGAAAATTTCTAGAGATAAATTCAACCTGAGTAAGGAGAAGGCTTAGGAGAAAGGCTTGTCCAAAGACATATTTCTGTATCTGGAACTAAGGTTGTGGAGAAGAAGATTCTGTGTTTGTTACACTAGGGTTAGCTTGGAAAACAGGGATCTGCCAACTGCCTCTTAGTGTTTCCTGTACCAGAGAAAAAAATAAAAGCCCACAGCTCTGCTCAGTTCCTTTCTTCAGAGATGTCCTGGCCTTCTCTTCCACTTTTTTTATTCAAATCTACGCAAAGTTAGAAGTTGCAGTGACAGATCTTTCACTACCATCTTCAAGATATTTTCAGTGTTTGAATTTGTGCATGCAAGGAGAAAGATCCATTAACCCTGTCTTCTGTACAGGTGCTTCAAATTTAGGTTCGTTTTCATCCTTAAGTCATGTTTAAGGCAAATCCTTAAGGCACGCTTAAGAAGGAAAATTCAAGCTTTGGGATTTTTTTCTGCTCACAGGAAAATGAGATTCAGAAGTCACGAACTCCAAAAATTACATAATTTCATTGTAAATCTGTGGCTACAGAAGGTGGTTTTCCTTCTGCACTTGAGAGAGAAACTATAGGGAGAGGATTTCAGCAATATGTCATTCTGCTTAACTACTTGTTATCTTTCATATTGAAAAACAAACCCAAAACACAGTAAAGAAGCAAATCAGCTCTTCCAAGAGCAGCCCTTGCTTCTGATCAGAAAGTTTGCCGAAAGGCAAACACAGGCTGTTGCCACACACTTATCACAGGAGGGGGAAATTCTGAAACAAGAGCAATGTTTCAAGGCTGGAAAGAATTCTTTTTTCTTCCATCCCTCTTCAAGCTGTGTGTTGACTTGGCACAGCCTGATTTTTTGGTAGCAGGGCAGGGCCACAGGCATAGTTTCTGTGAGAAGACGGTAGAAGATTTCACAATATCTGACAGAGGTAATCTATGATGGCTTTGAAGATGGACATGGTGCTGGCCCAATTAGAGACGCTGGTAATGCCTCTGTGATGGCATATTTAAGAAAAAAATCAAAAGAGTGCACATGCAGTTTTTCCCCCAGGGGAGCCCTGCAGCCGCCGCTGTGGCTGTCACCATCCCAGCATGGCCTGTAGTGATACGCCACCATGGCCACCACCATGCCAGCACAGCCCACGGCCAGCCTTGCCTGACTGGCCACCCCCAGCCAGCCGTGCTGCTGCAGAAGGGCAGGGGCAGTGGCTTCTCCTTCCCAGTGCCCCGCATGAGGAGAGGTGTTAAACAGCACCAGCACCACAGTGGCCACCACTGCCTTTGCAATGACGGCAGGGCCACATGGCCAGCAGCAGAAACATGGCAAGAGACTCTCCAGCACGGAACCTAGATGAGATCATGCATTCCCAGTGCTCCAGGACTTTGCAAGAATCTTTGAATTAGTGGAATGTGTCGACAATGGTACCTACAAGCAACAGTTTTCTCTAATCAGAGAAGAGGAGGAAGTGAGTGCACGTGAAGGAAACAATGTGGGGGCACCAAGGTCTGTGGAAAAGAAAGAGGGGAATGAGGTCCTCCTAGCGTCAGAGCCAAAATTCCTCTCCAAGCTGTAGTGAGGACTATGGTGAAACAAACTGTGCCCCTGTAATGCATGAAGTCCACAGGGGATGCAGAGGTCCCCTCGGCCTGTGGGAGAAGTGCTCACACTGGTGGGGGTGGACAAATGCCCCACGCGACGACAGTTTTGGGAGGACTGTTTGCCCGTGGAAGGGGCCTCATGGCAAAGCAGAGGAAAGACTCCTCTCCCTGAGCAAACAGAAGACGATCTCAAGTGATGAACTGACCAAAACCGTCACATCCTGTCTCCTTGGGTTGTCAATGAGAAAGAGGGAGGGGCTGGGGGAAAAAGGCTTATTTTACTTTCCATTATCTTCCTCTGACTCTGTTAATAATAAATTTACTTTATCCCTTTAAATTTGAACCTGTTTTGCCCTTAGAGTATTTTTTCTCCTAGTCCTTAACTTATGTTATAGATAAAGCAGCCAAGGAATTTATAATAAAAATGAATTTATTGTTTACAAAAATAATTTCGGAAAAGCCACGATCAAACGGAGAGAGTGCCGAGCCTAGGAATCGACACTGGTGAACAGAGTGTATCATGTCTCTCTTGCCAATCCCTCTGTCCACATTTTGTCTCCCGTACCCCCGGGTTTTATACTCTTTAGATAGCCCTAGGCTAGGGCCAGCTGTGGAAACAAAGTCTCTCTTGTGGTGGAGGTATATTCATAGCAGAAAAATATCGGTCTCCGGCCTTGCTGAAAAGACATCCTTGGGAGGAACGACTATCTTGATCAGATTCCAAGGAATCTCCTAACGAGGCCCAAACTTGCTGATGGGCTTCCACTTTATCAGTTGGGAGGATCCTAGTGGAGCTTCAAGGGTTTCCTCCAAAGACAGCTTGTTAGAGGTAGCTTACATGAAACACATTTACTTATATACAGTATAAATCATTTGGCACGAATTAATCCAGCATACATATATAACACTTATGAGCCTTTTGTTAATTTTTTTCCCTCTCTTCTCCCCAGTTGTAGCAGGAGAGGGTAAGCAAATGACTTTCGTGAGTGCCTCATGTTTAGCCAATATCAAACCATGACAACGAGGTGAAAATGAGGGATTAGAGCTTATTACTGGTTAGTCAGAAAGATAAACCACAGTGAAACAATGAATGCAAATGGTGGTTGTTCCTCTGTACCTGTGACCCTTGAGGAAGTGGGTGCGCCCTGGCTCAGGGGTGAGACAGCAGAAACTCTCAGAAACTGTTTTCTTTATGATTCTTGCTGTCTTAGTGTGTATTGCCTAGTGAGTAGGTGGTGAGGCACAGTACTGATTCCTTTTTTACAAGGTGCTAAGCCACCTAAGAACATAATTTCTATTCCATAGCATTATTGTTTGCAATGATTGATTTTTTTATTATTTTTTAAAAGGTCATCTCCTAGATGCATGACCTGCTGTACAAATCTGTTATCCCTCAGATACCTGACCTGGGATGCTCCTCTCTCCTGGCTAGTGTTGTCTCTTATGCACTAATGCCAGGAGCCAGGTAGGATAATGGGGCCAGATCAGTCACAGCAGCTCCGAAGTGGCATTCTATCACTGCATGGTGCTGCTGATCAATCAGTACTGTTGGAGCCTGCTGCCTCTCAGACATCTGTGAGCATTTGCTGTGTTGGCTGATTTGATTTCTTCCAAATGTAATCGGAGTTTTTACATTTGTCTTTACTGTTTGCTTAGTGTCAGTTGAGAGAAAACACATTAAAGAATAAAATGCTTCATAACTTTCTATGGTTTCTTCCTATTTTTTAACTCTTTTCTGCCCATTCCCTGAGGACAGAATTGCTGTGCCTTTTGTAGCTGTTAAAGGTGGATCTTAGGCTGAATTCCAGCCAGACTTTTTGGAATTCAGCAGTGTTGTCGCTCTCTGAATGGCCATGTGCCCTTTGGGGGCATTATTCTGAAAGTTTCAGAAAGCTGAATTTGTGTCAGCCATGATGCTATTATCTGGTATAACTGGTAGTATTATTGCCTGCTGTGAAAATGGTTCATGGCATATCAAGATCCTTCCTAACTGAGCTGTGTGATCTGTGTCCGCTCCCTCTCACATGAGGCTTGTAACGTAGACTCAAATTTCTTGGCAGCTTTTCTTAAAAACATGAGTAAGTCTCTTCCCTTTTGTCTTGCAAAGCTTCTCATTACTGGGGAGCTCCTCCAGATGGCAGCATTAAAGTCATGATGGATTTTAAGAAAGTCACCCATCCGTGATCTTAAAGAGCTTTTGGTAGCATTGTACAGGCTCCTGCACATTATACCTTGGGACACTTTTTGCTTTATGTGATCTTCGTGTGAGATATGTCTTTATTCACACTTCCAGCACACATCCACCTGGCACTACCAAAGACCTAAAAGTTCTCAGATTTGGTGTTTGGGGAGTAGAAACACAGATACGAGAAAGTACTTTAGAAAAAGTAAAGATGAATGGGTTGTGCCAGCAGAAACTTAATGGTTGTATTCCTGTATTCTACAAAGACTAATAGCATAGGAACATTTTTTAAATTATTTGCAGTTTTAAGTTGATATAATATTATTGAAAGGTTGATGATTAGATGGGAAACAAAATATATAGAAGTCTATGAAGCACATGTCAGACATTGTATCTTGGATGTGCAGCCCAAATTTGGATTAGTGTGTTCTTGGGTATAGAGCTATACCACATTTGCCTTTAGAAAGGTTGTAGTACAACTACATAGTAAACTCTAAAGAAAATATTTCAAAATTAGTGTTTTGATATCAGGAAGCTTCAGCCCACATCTTCTACAGAAAATGCCACACCAAGTACTGCTAAATTTAGATGCAGAACTGTGTGAGCAGAAATTCCTGTGCCTCACCAAGGCATCAGCATGTGGGCTGGAATTCAGGGAGGTGAAGTTACCCGAGCTAATTTATGTTTGGTAAAGCTAGTTTTAGCTTAGTCTTTCAAGACAGTTTGCCCAACATTAGTTGGGTTTTAACTGTTCCATGTTTTTAAAGCAAGCAAGCCTTCACAGGAGCACCTGTGACAAAAATGGACTGAAAATATCGACACTGTTGAAATTAAACAGCCTGTCTTTTCAAGACTTTCTGTCCTTGAAGGCACAATTCTGCTCTGTTCCACCAGGTCCAGTTCTCATTAGTTCATATGGAATCACTTTTGAAAGTGAAGGGTAGTTTGACCTCATGGTTATCATTATTCCTGTTTTGTCTGAAATTACCAACAGAGATCCATCTGGAAAACCATGTACCTACTTTAATTTTCATTGACGGCTGAACCATCCCAAGTTTCTAAAGGGGCAAGGCCTAGTAAACACATTTCTCATGTCTCTCTTAATTTTATTTTTAATGTCACTTGAATGCTCACCTACAGACACCTCAGTAGGTAATCAGGATATCCTTAATTAAAAAATGTACTAAACTGGGACATCTTCCAGGGAAATGAATTAGACCTAGTGGTATTTAATTATGCTGCTTTTGGTTTCTCTTATCCACTATTCCATTGACTGTGTTTTAGGAAACTCTGCCCCTGCTGAAAATTCTACCTATCTGGGACAAACTCTGTTCATCAGAGTGAGTGGATGCTGCTCTTAGGTCTTTTCAGTCAAACTCCATATTTTCCAGAGCAGTTATGTGCGAACCAGGATCCTAAGCTGGATCTGGCCAAGGTAAAATTCACCCCCGGACAGAGAATTTGGAGCAGGGAGATGCTCCACATCATATCTCAGAACAGCTGAGGGTGAAGCGTTGCCAGGCTCCTGTACCTCTGAAGTGTAGCTGTGGCACTGTACAAACTGCATGAGCTAAATTTTTGTTTCCTAGTGCTGTTCCTCACCAACTAAAGCTGTGTGGAGTTTGAGTATTGCTTGGTATTGAGTGTTGCATGGTACTGCTTGATCTGAGCTTTAAATTGGATCAGGAGGTCTGTGCCTCTGTGATACATAAACTCATATTCAGATCCACTCCTCAGTGTTTTCCAGGGTTGTTGTCACACTTGTGACAGCGAAAAATGAGAATCTTTGCATCAGTGCTGCTGCCAGAATTAATTTGTGGTGCCTAGCGTGAACTGTTGTGTGTGATGACCCTGTATTTATGTTAAAAATGTTATTGCAATGGAACAGTGTTTTAATTAGCTGGGTCTACTTTCAAACGAAAGCATCAAACTTGCCAATCAAGCAGTTTGTTGTTAATTGCTGTATTTTAACATCTCTTATAATAAAAGATATTGTCTCTCTACATAATTCAAAGCATTAAAAATGCTGAACTAGAATGCCTGGAATATCTGCCAGCATTAGGAATTTTTGGATAGGTGCTAAAATAAAAACCCCCCTGAGCTTCCCTCAAGTTAACACACAAGAATTTTACTGTTGGAGATTTTATTTCTTAACTAAGAGGCACATACTTAAAACAAATTTTCTTTGAATAAGTCTTGTGACATCCCTGCTTTCTTAATTTTCTAGTCTGCCTCCAGCAAAAAAACTTTTTAATTTATCCAGTAGCTTGCAATACTTAATTAATTTGCATTCTTTTGCTTTTTAAGGATAAACGATGTGGTCAATTTTGACTAAAACCCTCTTCATTTTAGCAGTTAGCATTTGTGAAATCAAACACCAGCAGCTCGGTAATTCCAGTGTCATTATTTGCACTGTGAGCCTTCTTCCTCTCCCAAATGAGAGAGAGTGAGAGTTCTCCTATACAAAATCAAACACTGTAACCTACAGCAAGTGCATGTGAATTAGGAAGTGGAAAAGATCCAAGATTAGTTACACACAAAAGTGAAGCCAATTAGGCTGTTTCATTTCTTGGTGAAGGGTAACTCGGAGAAGTTAAGCATCGCAGCAAATTTTCAATTAAGCACAAGAGTTACTTTTCTATTGTAGCAGTCACTTTGGGTACCTGGCTGTTATAATTAATGACATACCTGGCATTTTAAAGACTGGCATGAATAATATAAAGGCTTTTATTTCAGCCTTCCAGTTGTGACACTTGGCTTTCATACTTAAAGACTGCAGGAGATCAGGTTTTGTTAGTGCTTTATCTGCAATACAGTGCTGCTCATTTTGAAGAGCAGATGTCCAGCTACACTAAGCGTTAAATCCTAATTTGGGATGTGCAGAAGTAGATGTGCACAGACTTGATACCCTTCAACTTCTGAGCCACCTCAGAGGCTTCCAGACTGACAAGAGGAGCTGTTGCTTCCCCATATGTGACCTAAACCAGGCTCCAGCTGTGTGAGTCAGTGTTACCCACCCAATAAACCCTCCATCCTCCTCACCCCTACACACATGTACTTCTCTGCAAATGTGTTTCTCATGTCCTTGTGGCTTTTGGACGTAATTGGCAGGAGCAGCCCAAACCAATATAACCCCAATTTAGACTGGCATTCATGTAGCCAAAAAGCAGGTTGCCCTGGAATGAATTAGGTTTCCGACTGACTTAAAACTTGCACAGCTGCTGATCATAAAGGAAGCTGGAAGTCAGACTCGGGTCTGTGGTGTTCCATTTCCAAGCACCTGCCTCCTACAAGACATTGATTTTTTTCACAGAAATTGTCCCAGTGATAGGAAAGGCTGTCCTGGCATAATGAGGTTTGAAAAGTAGCTTGAAGTACATTCAGCAGCAGGCAAATAGTGAAGCCAGGCAGTCAGCCAGATTGGTTCATCCTTCATTAAACAGGAAACCATGTTTCCCATAATATTTGTGTTAAAACATTAACCAAGCTCAGTGGTTTGTGCTTTGAATTACCTTGAAAATCAATATACCTTTTAATCTTTTCATTCTTGGTTCTCAAAAATTGCATTTAATGCTGGTTTTGGAGATGAGAAATTGCAGCAATATCTCTGGGCCTGGCCATATCTGAAATTCTGTTTGAGATCAAATCCTATAGGAATGCAGGAAGGAAGGGGCTGGGAATTACACAGCTGGGCTCAAACCTTAGCCCAGGCTCCCTGTGAGCTGGGACAGCTTCTGCTCCTGTTGTAAAGATTTCTGGCAACCAACGAGCACAAATGCAGAATGAATTTGCCTAATTGCATCCTTGCTTATGCACAAGTGGTGCGTAATAGATATTTACAAATCAGGCTGCTTTTCAGATATCAACACAATTTTATGTTTGGAAGATGGAGCTCTGCTAATTTCATTTTATACTCCAAAATGAGAATGAGTAAAATGAAATGAGGTTCAGTACTGACTCTGTGCAAACCTTTCCACTGTAGTTTGCTATAAACAAAAGACATACATGTAACTCTATTTGTTTGGCTTTCATGGATAAGATCTGAAATAGGTTTTTTTATATGTTGGATATATATGTGTTACTGAGTAAAGCAGATGTGCTCTAACTCAAAGCAGGGTATGAAGGGGTTTTGGTCATGGAAGATTTTTCCAACACTGGCTTGTACTGTGCTAGCTGGGAGCTAGCAAACTTAAAATCTTCAGGTTTAGCCCTGTATCTGCTACTTACATGCTTATTTCACTGAAAATGTTTCCAAAAATAAAAATATGTTTTTGCAATACTCAGTGTTCCGTAGTGGGTTGAAGGGAGGAAAGGGGGAAAAGACATATTCAAACCATCGATTCTTGTCAGAGTTGTTTCAGTTTCACTCCACGTATTGAAACAGGACATTTAACTTAATAATGGATCTGGATGTGCTGCTTTGTTCACAGCCTTAATTTGGCATTTGTGGGGGGGCTTTTGATAGAGTTACTCAAGTCCTGGAGGAAGGTGGGAAAAAAACCCAAGCCAAACACACACACAAAACAAATCAGCAATAAAATCTGACATACTGATCTTAACCATTTGCTTGCACTGGAGCTGCTTTGGTCACCTTGGCAATTTGTGATTCTGTTTGCTCTCTCTGCATGCTCAAGAAATCGGGATTTTTTTCCACGAGTGCCTGCCAACAGCACTTTTGCAGCTGTGTTACAGACAGGCTGTGGTAAAATACAGGACAGGGACATTTTCTGAGTGAGTCACATCATCTCTCTTCTCTATTCATGCCCAGGTTCTTTCCCCTTTCTTCTTGGCCTCATCCCATCCCTTCAGATTTTAGTGACCCCATAGGAGGCAATTTTTGTTCAGGAAATAAATTCTTTTGAAGGCATAAGAGAGTCTTGCTGCTGTGGATTGCCCTTTCCCCTGTTACAGTGTGTGAATACCTCTCCTGGAAGAGGAGCTGCTCATCAGCTGCAGTGGCAGAGTGGGGTCCCAGGGTTTAATCCAGTGGCTCAGTGCATTGTGATTTAAAAGGCTTTTCTCTAGAGGGGAAAAATGTTTCAAAAGTTTAATACTTTGTAGAGATAAACTGTTCCTTTTAAAGTCATTGTTGTCTTGTTCTGATACATCATCTCGGAAGAAATAATTCAAAGTGCTTTTATGTCCCTCTCTGTGCTGCCTGCAAGGAAAATATTTAAAGTAGGATGCGTGCTGTAATCCTGAATTCATAGTGGAGACTTTGGTGAGGTTAGAGCTCACATCTCACTTTTTTCCCCACTACTTTTGTCTTGTGTTTTCTCTTTCTTTTTTTCCTTTTCTTTCTTCAGATTATCCTAAGGTTGTAGGAGGTCAGAACAAACACAAAGTACCTTTTTGAGAGAAATAGAGTTATTCAGTAAAGGATGATGTAAAGTAAAAGAAGTAGTTTTGTGGGAATCTATGGCTTCATGAAGTGCTACTTCCTGGTTCTCCCTACCTACCTAGAGACAGCAGTGGGACTGTTAGAAAGGGCCCAGCATCAATGCTTCCTGGGATATTGTGTTAAAAAAAAAAATAAATATATATATATATATATTTGAATAGGAATGAAAGCAAATAATTTCCAATCACTTATAAACCAAACTTAAATTATTTTAGGTCTGTTGCAGTATTTAACATCAGCAATGCAGCTGTATCACAGAAGAAATATCTGAACAGAGCTACCCAAAGTAAAGGAGAAATTCCTTTCACAAAAGAAACCAAATTAAAACATTTTAATCTTTACTAAATGCTCTTATTTTTGTCCTGAAGGGAAGTTGCCTTGAAATGCTCAGCTGCTAGGAAAAGTGTGTTTCTAACAAAACTGCTTTGAAGAGTGTTGTGGTGTGTTTTATTCCTGTATTTTATTCCTGTATTCCCGTCCATGGATTTTCCCTCCCAGTTTCAGGCTAATCCCTTCTTTCCCCTCCTAGACCCAGAATTTTCCTTCTCAATCACCAAACCCCTGTCCATCACAGAAGGGGGCTTCTCCCTTCTCCCTGGGGGAATTCCAAAAAGGGCATCAAGTGATTGGGTCAGAACAGAGGAAGTTCCCCCCCCTGCAGTACATTGAGCCCCCCGGTGTCTCTCTGCCCCTGGTTCACTCCCCCCTTTCCCCCGGTTGGTGGACTTTTTGCCCCTACCCCTTTGTCCTCCCCCCAGTAAAAAGATGTAGCCCTCCGCGTGGTCAGGCGTTCTGCTGGGGCAGTTGCCTCGTTCAGCTGTCCCCGCAGGGGCTCCAATAAACTCTGGACATGAAATAACCCCCCCAGCAGACCCGGCTTCTTCTTCACCTCGTCCAAGTCTCTCCTAAAGCGGTCCTGCCCTGCTTCTGTGATCAAGCCGTCGCTCCCGGCTCGGGCAAGTCTGGACTTGTTCCAAGACGTGGCCCCCCTGGGCAGGAAGCGTCTCTGTGGAGTCAAACCGCAGCAGCCGCTGCTCTGCAGGCATCTTAGCAAGCCCGGGCTAGTCCGGTCCAGTAAATGCAGACACTGCCACAGAAGAGCAGCTTTTTGTTGCGAATCTTGAAAGGATTTTTAATATAAATATATATATATAAAGATCAAAGTTTTGTTGTACCACTGTAGTGCATGAATCAGCTGCAGATTGCCTCATTTTAAGGGGAAAACACCTCTCCAAGCAGCTGATCCCTTAGTCTGTGTTCCCTGGGATGTCCTACGTGTCCTCCTAAAGCCACTGGCCTTGGCTCTGAGCTAACTGCACCTTCTTGATGCAACACCGAGTCTTTCTGTCGGTGAAATGGCCAGAAAAATACGGGGAAATGTAAAATGTTATTAGTTAATGTGTTCTGTATCCATCTGAGCATCAGTTTGGAATGTTGACAAGGAGCCATTCTCAGGCATGTGAAGTGATCAGGTTGTTAATGCCACAAGTGTGTCAGCACATAGGGACTGCCCTGGATTCAGCCAAAATAAACTGTGAAGAGTTTTGGTTTTCTCCATGGTTGGTCGTAGTCAGAGGTTAAGATCAGTAGTTTGCCAGCACATGAACATATTTCCAGTGGGTAAAACAAGCAGAGGATGGAACTGAACAAAGCTTGAGGAGTAAATCCTTTGTTAAGGATGTGCATCTTAAAATGCAGGGCACCCAAGGTGGTGTTTAAGACTGGAGGAGTTTCCAGTGAATCATGGACACTGACGTTATACTGGCAACCACAGAAAGAGGAAAACATCATTGCACTTTCAGACTTGGGAACTGAGAGCTCTTACATTTGATTGGGACTTGAGAACCACAGCTGATACTTTTTCTGACCTTTTTTGCACTAAAAGTTGCCACAAACAATAAGCTTTGAGAGCAGCAGGCTTTCACTTTAAAAGCTAAATCACGTTTAAATTGTGGGGGCATATAGTAGCCCATGGAAATGTTAATGTTACTTTTCTGCTGTTTAAGTGCCAACCAGGAAAAAACTGAGGCAGAGACTTGTGGATCCCCATTGAACAGGCCAGTTTTTTGTTTTTAAGGGGTTTTTTTCTTCCTCTTGCTCTGGGCAAGGTACAAGTTTCTCACTGTTACATGAGGTTGTGTGTTGGAGACAGACACATGACACAGTACACCGAGAGTCATCAGCAAACGGCATGCATGTTTTGGGGTTTTGGTTGGGTTTTTGTTTGGTTGGTTGGTTAGGTTTTTGTTATTTGTTATTGTTCAGAACCTTCTTATATAGTGGGTTCAAAACTCCCGGGTCCAGACAACTGATTGGTCTGGGTTTTAACGCCGCCCAGCTCCTTTACCAGTGATCTGTCTGCTTTCTGAATTGAACATGATTGGCTGAGGTCCCTGCTTTGGTTTGAATCCAGCCTATCCCTGCCTTATCTGAGGACTTGTTTTACTTCTAGTTTGGTTGAGTTTGGGGGTGCAATATGGCCATATTTATCTGGTAGCTGCATGCCAGCTACAACCATGACATCTCACTAATTTGATAAGAAGAAAATAGTTTTGGGGGCATTAGCCCTAATTGGCAGAATTCAGCTTAATCACAATAACAGCAAAATGTTAATAGTGGAGTTTACACACAGTGGTATGGGCAGGCCATATTTTAGAGGTTTATTGATGAAAATTAATCCCCTTGTGCATCAGAAAATTGGCTGGACTAGGAAATAATTGCAGAACACTCCATACAATCACATAGGATTGATCATAAAGGGATCAGGCTTACAGAAGACTTGAGTCTGCCCTCTTCTGAGGGCACTCTTCTGAGTTTGAGACCTCAAAACTGAACTTCATTGGGATGCACCCAGACATGTCACTTGGAAGTTCTGTGATACATGTTTTGGCACATTATTCTTTCATAAGGGTATGACTTCCCTGTCAGACACAGAGTACAAGTAGAAACCTCAGTGTAGACACAGGAATGAGAAACTTCAGCATTTAATGTGCCCTTTCATTTCTGTCAGTCACCTGTCAGCAGCTACAGGAGACACTAGGACAGGGTACAGGTTTAAGTGTGCCTGGGTGTGTTTTGAACAGGTAGGGTGTTTCCAACACAAATAATTGAAAAATTAGCTTTGTCTCCCTTTCTATCTTCAAATAGATAAATTTCTTTAAACTGTAACTTTGCAAAAAGAATCCCTGCAATAATGCTGTTACTGTTTAGGCTGGTTTTCTCTCTTTTCTCTTTTCTTTTCTTTTCTTTTCTTTTCTTTTCTTTTCTTTTCTTTTCTTTTCTTTTCTTTTCTTTTCTTTTCTTTTCTTTTCTTTTCTTTTCTTTTCTTTTCTTTTNCCTTTTTCTTTCCTTTTTCTTTCCTTTTTCTTTCCTTTTTCTTTCCTTTTCTTCTTTATTTTATTGTTTTCAAAGTACTCTATGAAGGAATATATGTTAAACTAGCTAAACAAAAATGCAGTGATTTAAAAGGTAGGGGGCTCATAATAGCACCCTTCAGATATATACTATCCAAATTCCATGTTGGTCTTTCTTCTTTTATACCAATATTTTCTTTGACTATTGCTTCCTGAAGCCTTGAGGCCACTGGACTCAATGACAGCTATTAGCAGGAAGAGAATAAAGAAGTGGGGCTGGGAGGAGCCTCCCTTTATTTTGTGTAATTGAAAATAATAATTAGAAATTTAGAGAATAGCCTTTCTAAAAGAAGGAAGCAGTGGAGGGTAGTTTTGCCACACTCCTACATAGCTCAATATTTTTATAAACTCTTAAGTCTTTTCCTGTTTTAAGAAATCTTCCTTGGGTGAGTGAAATAAATTAAGTCTGTGAACACCCTCTACGTGATACACTTGCATAAAGAAAGGAATTTTTAATAAGGAATAGAGGTATATGTTTGAAGTTTTGGAACCTCTTCGCGTAGGAAACTGAGACAATCCTAATGAATCAGGTCAATGTTTCTGTTGCATGTTTGAAAGCAGTGCATGTATATTTAATACATTCTAATATTTGATCTTTTGGATATTTGGCTTAGCTTTTGCATATCTGGCTTAGTTGGATTACGTGATAAAACTCTCATTTGATGCCTGGTTCCACCAGAGCTCACAGCAGACACTGCTGGGTGTTGAGATCAGGTTAATAATGCAAACTACTTTCTGTGAGCCACTACTAAAAGTAACGTGGGACATCTAGAGGATGGGCCTGCCCTCCTCTTTGAAGCATTAATTTCTCTGAAATGATGAGTTGGTTGCATTTGAGAGTTGTTCCCAAACCAGCCTCTGTTGTCAGGTCCAGCAACACGATGGGGGCAAAGACATGGCCAGTGTGTGATTTGCTTCAGTGCCTGCTTGGTTTGGAGGGGCAACCTCCCTGAGAGAGCAGGAAGGATGAGAGTGCACTAAAAGACAATAGATTTAGTGGTGATTCCTGTTAGAAAATGTGTAGGTCCAGGTGCTGCTCTGATGGAGCCACACTGAACACCAGGCAAGGCTGAAGGCACAGGTTGGTGCCCTGTGTGAGCCATGTGAAGCCTTTCTGTCCTGGGGCTTCAGTGCATAGCACAGTAATGACAAAATCTCCATGAATTTGAGGAAATTGTGTCCTCTCTCCTCCTCCTGGCCATTCAGGCCCTGAAAATGGCTCCTGCTTTTCTGCTGCTGACATGAAATGTAACAAGGAAAGAGTGTTTTCCACTCAGATACACAGGATCCATCACCCTTCCCGAGGCAGTGCCCTGTTCCCTGGCACAGCAGTGCTCATGAGAAGAACAGATGACAATTAAGCATTCAGGTGCACTCACTGGAATGAGGAGTGTGGGTCAGAATAGCCTCTGTTGTCATTTCCATCACATTAAATTGTGAGCCTGGCATCTTGTGTGTCTTCCTGCGATGCTGATCCTGAGTGTTAAGGGTGAGGCTTCTGGGAGCTCCTCAAGCAGCTGTTTGCTGGCTCTGGCTGGAAAGCACTCTGCCCACCAGTAATATCACACTCTGCTCACTTTGTTAAATACACAGTGAGGGATTTGCAGGCTCAGGCTGGAAGAGGTTGGTAGCACAGAGCTTTATCATGCAGAAGGAAGATGGCATCCCCAGAGATAACAAACCTTTCCAGAGTTCTGTGGTTCAAAAGAATGCTGGGTGCATGTTTCCCCACTCTCAGCCAGCACAGAGAATGGAGTGAAGCATTTTTGCAGCCTTTCTTATGCTCTTCAAAGAGAAAACACACAGTAGAAGCAGAACAAGTATATATTTCTGCTGGATGATGTTATGTGGAGATGATTTCTTGCTGGCAAGACTGAATTGTTCAGTTCAATAGGGACAGACTCTTTCTACATCGTTGATTATGGACCAGCTCTGCCCATGTGCCAAACTGACCCAAGCAGTGGTAGGACATCTAAACAAACAAAATTCTGCTTGAATCTGGATGCGTATTTGGTTGTATCTAGCCGTGTCTCTGCTAAAACAAATAATTTAAACCAGCACCTCCTCTGGTCCTGTGATTTGGGAACTTTCTGGGCAGGTCATGCTGGTCAGGAAGAATGAATTGTACAAATCCAGCTCCTCATGGTAACACCTCCAACCAGCCAGGCGATATCACAGCACCGGGAGGCCGGGCAGGCTCTTGAATTGAATTGGATCTTGTCCTTTTGCTGTTCTCACTCAATCAATCCCTGAGTGAGTGTGTGCATCTGCCAATACATGTGCTGCCAAAACACCCGTACAGCTGTGTTAAGAGGAAAACTCCCTTTCATTACAAGTTACAATTTTTCTTGGTTACCAGCAGGTTTTTGCTGAAACTTGAAAATAAGATTCAAATTGCCAGTGTGGGCCATGTTGCTCCATCTCGCTCTCTTTCCAGATCTTTCCTTAAATATCAGCTGAGTATTACATGGTTTAACAAGGCTGGCACTGTAAATATATCCTTTATTCCCATGTAAACAGCTTTGAAAGAAAAAGTATGAGACAATGAGAATTAATAGGAAGGCAGTATCATGTTAGTTCCACTTTACTTTTAGCTGTTCTATTGAAAAAGCAATGAGCTTTTTATTTTTGTGACAAGGCCTGTGACTTGGCAGCATAATTGGTGCAAAATAGACTGCCTGGACAAGCTTGATTTAATAGGATCTAACTCCAGGAGGTAGGAATGTTGCACTGTGCAGAATCTAGGTTTTAAGAGTTTTTGGAGAAGACTGAAGCTGAAACATTTCCATAAGTGATTGGTGAATCACAGGGTAATACCAAGTTCTCTTTGTCTAAGAATTTAAAAAGCACAAAAATAATAAAACCCCTTTCTTCATCCCTTTGCTTTGCCTCTGGTTTGCACAGTTGTGACATTACAGCTGCCCTGGGTGCTCAGATGTTTTGAGCCTGAGTTGATTCTGAACTTCAGCCTTGAATTGAATGTGTGTCACTTCTGACAGGAAGGGAAAAAGAAAATGCATAAGACTCAACCATGGCCTTGTGAATTGCCACATGGGCATGAATGAAGCTTAGGTATTAACCTTGAGCAATTAAATGGCACTATTTCTCCAGACTTACAGGTGACCCTCCTGCAATCACTCTATCCAGTAGGCAATATCTCTGCCTAATTATCTCATTTCTATCCTTGAGATTTCCCAGCCACCCCCACAGCAATAAATCCAGCTCCTTCCTAAAGCTCCATGTGCAACAATTGGACAGGTGATTCCTAAATACTTTGCTGCTCATAATGGAAGTAAAAGAAGGCACTTTAAAACCAGTGAATGCTTGTTTCTTTTCCTTGATGTGTGTTCCTTCTTTTTGTCTTGGCATGCCCTGGTCCAGCAGATTACTCCTGACTCCCTGTCCCCACTGCCTGATACTTCTCTGGGGATAGTGAAATGCCTTTGTCCCCTTCTTGGAATAGCCACCTCAAGCTCATCTGAGGGTGCTGCTGCTGCCAGAGCTCATGCTGACTCCAGCAGCAGCTCCAACTTCCATGGGCTCAGCAGCTTGGCCCCAGGGCAGGGATGACTCTGCTGGGACAGAGGAGGGGAAGGGGAAAGGGCTCTGAAGGACAAGCTTAATAACTAGCAGCTGGCACTGAGTGTAGCTGCACTTTTAGCATGTGTTTGACTTCCTGAACCACTGTGGTGTAAAGACCTGTGCTGGCTCTGACTGAACTGCCTTGTTTATGTCCTAAGTCCCAGCTGCAGTAGAGCTCCCTTAGCATAGCAGTACACCCAAATCAAGCTAATGCTGCTGCATTGTCTTCCCTTCTGGAGCTGGCTTATTTCCAGCCAGCTTAAAGCCTCCTAAACGCTGTTTTGCATGGTACAGGTAAGCCCTAAATAATCTGTGCAAGGTAAGTACAGAGTCCAAGTCCAGTTAGACACAGATAATTCTGTTTCTGAGCTATCCCTCTGATCACCAGTGCCTCTGATCACCTATTTTATAGCCATGCTATGAAATAGCATTTTATATATATAGTAGATATATTGCTGTGTGCAGCCATTGCACTATTTGCTTTCTTGTCTTATGGAGGTTATTGGTCTGAGCAGAAAGGAAAGATCTCAGAGGGGAAATCCTGGTGGTGGAAGGAAAAAATTTTCTCAGTGCAGTTATTTCAGTTTAGCTGGAGATTTTTCTCTTTTTTTCATTTTTATTTTCTGTGTTGACTTGTCATGGCCTCGTTTTTTGGTAGTGGGGGTCAGGGGGAGGCGTGCACAGGGGGACAAGGTGCTCCAAGTTTTGGAGCCAAGATTCCTCTGCAGGCCATGGTGAGGACCATGGTGAAACAAACTGTCCCCCTGTAATGCATGAACTCCATGCAGATCCACTCGCAGCCCATGGGAAAAGTGCTCACAGTGGAGCGGGTGGATGCTGGAGAAAGCTGTGATCCAGTGGGAGACGTGAATGGAGAGAGAGGCCCCTGCTTCCAGAGATAGAGGGCCCTTGCTTCCAAACTAGAGCAGCCCACCATTAAAAGACTACACTCCATGGACAAATGACCCACGCCACAACAGTTTTGGGGTGACTGTTTGCCTATGGGAAGGACCCCATGGCAAAACAGAGGAAAGACTCCTCTCCATGAGCAAACAGAAGAAGAACCCGAGAGACGAACTGACCAAAACCCTCACACCCTGTCTTCCTGCGCTGTCAGTGGGAGGGAGGGAGGAGCTGGGGGGAAAAAGATGTTTTAAAGGCTTATCTTACTTCTCATTATCCTCCTCTAGCTCTGTTAATAGGACATTTACTTTATACCCTTAAATTTGAACCTATTTTGCCCTTTGTGTTTTTTCTCCCAGTCCTTATCTCAACTCATGAGCCCTTTGTTAATTTTTTCCTCTCCTCCGCCCAGCTGTAGCAGGAGAGGGTAAGTGAACAACTTTTGTGGGTGCCTGGCTTTTGGCCAATATCAAAGCCATAACATTTTCTTACATTTTTTATCTCTCCTCTGCTCTATCCCCAGTACACTCACCAGATGTTGAGAGCATTCATTGTCATTCCTTCACTAACTTGAAAGCCTCAGGTATTCAGTGCTTCTCTAAGCTGTAAATCTGGGAAGCCCCTTTGGAAATAGGAGCTACAATATGCTAACAATGACTGCATCACACAGTGTGTCAAGATGAAAAGAAGATAATTTCCTTGATCTCACTTCAGAAGACTGGCATGTCTTTTGGCAGAACTCATTTGGATGTTGCTCTCTGTAATTAAAGAATGCATCATCATACACATAGGAAGGTCTCCAAAAGGCTGAATTCAAGTTGCACAGACAACCTCAATTTTAACATTGCCTGGCATTCAAATACTTGACTGGCAAATATAGAAGTGTTTCCCCTTAAAAAATTATTTATAAGGAGTTTCCTAGAGGAATTGATTTTCTGGTTTAACTTTCAGCTGCCATTAAGTAGCATGTAATTCTTGGTCACATAAAGCATCAGCAGGGCTGGACACACTTGTCACACGGGTTGCTGACAGACTAACTGTGGTCATAGGCTGTCATTCCATGATTGGATCCAGGTTAATTGGAGACAGGCACTTAGCTGTGGGTTTAACAGATGGTGAATATCAGAAATCAAGAAACTTGGTTTCAATTTTTCTTATGCTGGTTTACCCCAAGTCTCTGTCCCAAATTATTCTGTTCTTTTGATTTTTGGAGGGGGGGGGGGTATGAAAAATTACTTTCACAGTTTAAGACCAGGAGTTATGAACTTTGTTCATTAAAACATAGTCTTCTCAAATCAGAAGAGCTATTTTCACCTTTCTGCTTGTATCTGGCCTCCTACTTTACATGTCTCTTCGAAATGTTCATGATTATTTGTGCAATCAGCCCCTTTTCTTCTTGGAGTAATTAATTAGAACAGTACTCATTATTTTCTTCTGGAAGAAAAAAACCAGCTTGAGTGGGTACAAACCAAGGAAAAATGAGATACCAGATCGAGACCTTCTTCTGCACTCCAGTCATACCATGTTCACACATTTACAATGTACACAGCAGTTCTTTTAAAAGTAATACAAGAATAGTTCAATGTGTAAGCACATATTCTTTTCAGTAGCAATATCTAGGACTTCAAACTGAAAATATGGCTGCAACATTTTCTCTCTCTATTGCCTTATATCAGAGAGATTTTTCTGTGCTGTGCAGAAGCTGCTTCTTTTAATTTGGTAGTTGGTAAGCGCAGTTCTGTCTTGATGTCTCATGGTAACTAGAGCCAATATCACACTCATGATTCCCAGATAAATGGGAAAATGCAGTGTGGCTGCAGGAGAACCATTGTGATGGAAATGCATTCAGTAGCTTTCTGCTGCATCGTTTAATCTGAATCCCTGAATGGAGGTTTCATCATTTCTCCCTGGTTAGTTGGTAAAGGGATAGGCAGGGAGGATTGAGCTGGATCAGGGTAACGTGGAAAGGGCAGTGAGAGGTCAGGAAGTATAGGGCTGAAATCCACAATTTAGCCTAATATTTTTCATTAGGGCTTTTAAAATCGTAGCACATGAACAACAGAAAAATAATTTTGAACACAAAGCCCACTGTGTCCTATGGATTGTTCTGAGTCTGAGGTAATGCAGCATCTCCTACGTCATCCCCTCTTATCATGTGTAATCAATGTTATACTTAATGCAGCATGACTTGGCAAGAGATTAAGGACCTGGTGGGGACATTAACAATGTAAAACTTTATTTGCATTTACATTAATGATTTTATAATGATAGTTTTATTATATTAATGGAGACTGCTGAGAGAAGAAGGGAAAAACAAAGCTGAAACTCTCCTAATGTCTTTCTTTAATAGAGCACCCTCTGCTAGCACTTTGTTGACATAGTTGCTTATTTGCAGAAAGGAAAATATGGGCATTTGGAACTATTAATTGTGGAATGGTTAATGCACTTGGTGCTAATTATTACATTAATTGAGTTATTTTCAGAGAGGTGTTATGGAAAATTTATTTATACAATAATTCAGAAAGGAGAAAAAAGTTTTTAAAATAGCTGCACTTGTATCTTAATTGGTACCATATCTCAATTTAAAAAAAAAAAAAAACAAACCTGTGAAAGCAGCTTATCTTTAGACAGATGTATCCAGGAATATCATGAAGAGCTGCTATCCCTGCTGTGTTGTTTCAGTGAATTACAAAGCTTTTTATCCAGAACAGAAACCTGGCAAAGGTTGAGCTGTTGCCTGTAGAGTCCAAGCACTGCTGAATCTCCACAGAAAATGAACCAGCCCTGGATGTGATTTCTGATAAGCAACATCAGCTGCTTCGTGCCACTTCCAGATGTTGCCTGAAGAAGAAATTTAAAAACCAAACAGAAAAAAACCCTGGCCAAAACCCCCTCAATTATTGGGATGGATTACACTTTCCTTGAAGCAAATTTTGCCTAATACTAGATAATGATAATGTAAGAAATTAAGAATCAATGTTATTACTTTGATTTTTGTGGTGCAACTCTGAGGCTGCCTTCTTGTAAGTACCTATGCCAGAAGTCTGAATGATTTTCATGAGATACCTTTCCCAGAACTCTTCTCAAAAGTAAGAGATCACAAAATCATCTTTCCCAAAAAGTCATCTTTCTTCTTGCTGTGTCAGCTGTAACCCTGACATGAAAAATTGAGATATTAGTAAAACAGACAACCCCTCTGAGAATGGAGTAATAGATTTGATTAGTTAAGACAAAACCTACCAATGTTGTTTTCATTTTATTTAACAGCTTCACCTAAACTGTCTTGCTTTGATTTCCCTCCTCCTCCTCCAATGGACCAGCACAGTTTCTACCAGCAAGCTGGTTTTCTGTGTTTTCTGCAAATGATTGGTTATAGCAATTAGGCTTCTTGGCAGACAGCCCTGAAAGTCAGGTTGCTTTCAAGAGCCTTAATTCCATTGCCTTGTACTCTACCACAAATGATGTGTCCTATATTAATTAGTATTGCTTTGAACAGAGTTGGGGAATTAAGGAAGCAGTCAGGCATTGTGGGACCGTAAGGTTCCCCAAAGATCCAGAGGTTTGTAGCATGAATATCTTGACAGAAGCAGGTAAAAAATCAGAAGTTCCTACATGACCCCTGTATTTTAAACAGCCAGTACTCTGCAGTAAATAATGGGGGTGGTGCTGTTGGAAAGACATTTCAGAGAAGGAGTGAGTGACATTCGGTGGAATTGCAGGAATGGGCTGGCTCTTGGCCAGAATCTTCAATGGCAGGTAGCAGGAAATGGGCAAGAGAGAGACCAAAGTCCAAATTCTTCTGAGGTCTTTTCTCAACAGCATAAATCTCCATTCAGTACAAGGGACTCTGAAAGCTGTAGCTCAACTTCATCTATGACATCTATGATTTATAGCTCTGAGTCCAGTATTCTCTGGGTATATCTTTCAAGGACTACCAAAGTGAAGTCAAAGACGAATTGAATTCAGAGGTGTTATTATCAAGCTTTGGAAGAAAAAGAAAGACCCTCACAACCCAACTGACTCTAAAGAAAATAATTTTGTTGACTTCAGTGGGTGACAATTCTCCATTCTCAAGTTTATTTTATAGTTTTTCACACATGAAAAAATTGTTTTAGACAATGAGAGGTATTTTCAAAGAAGTTAGTTACAGCATAGAATCACTGTTAAAGTAAGTAAGTAGAATTCTGGAAAGGGTTCTGTTGAAGTAGTTGCTTCATTAACTGTGAACTTGCAACACCCTTTAATTAGGCTTTGTATCAGACTGGTTCTTCAGTGGCTGCCCTCCTTACAGGAGTCTTATGTAGGAAATTTCTTCCACAAGTGGCCTGAAACAGGTCACAGTCCAAAACCAACTTCTCAGTTTAGTAAAGGTAAATATTTATGGTCCCAAAAAATGTATGTTGTCATTTCCCATCTACAACTCTGTATAAACAGAGCATTTATGTGGAAATGCAAATGTTCTTTCCCCTGCACTTCTGTGAACACCTGAAAGATATATAACAGCGAAGTGGAGGGGTTTTTTCTTAAGGATTTCTTGAAATCAGTTTAAGCTTCTCTAAAGATTTAGCAGGAGACAGCTGAAAAGAAATGAAGAAGAGTTGTGCCAAGAAAATTACATTACTGTCATTGTTAATTTTCTTTAAATATCTGTGAAAAGAAGTAGTCTATTCTCTGTTAAAATTTCCCATTGGCTCACAACCAAGTGGTGAATATTATATTTTATAGACTCTGACATGAAGATTCTGTTTAAATATTGATCTTTTGAACAGCTATGTTTACAGCTAAAACCTTCCTTCAACTTAAACTTCAGCAATAATGTGATTTATTCCTCTTCTGAAGTTGTCTCAGGTGAAAACACATTATCTGGTCAGGTTTTATGAAGTTCTGCAGAATTTGCTCAAACGGAGGTCATTACTTCAAAGGTCAAGGTGAAAATGTGTAATGGACCACATTCACCCTTGCTTGTGAATTTGGAGGAGCCATTTGGACTTTACCATGGGACACCATTCCATATTGACAGTATTGTGTATAAATTTCACCACTGGGTTTTGAATGAACAGAAGAAATTGAGGCCTTATTGATGAAAACACATGGCTGTGCTTCTGGCTCAGAGGGAATTAAGTCAATAAATTGGTTTTCTGGTTTTCTTCTCCTTAATATTTGTGTTTTCCAAACTACAAAATATTTGTGAGTACCAGGAAAGAGTTTTGCCAAATAAAAGCAGTGCTGTCTCTTCTGTGCCATGTAAAGGAAACACTGAAAAGTGTCTATGTCATATAAAGGAGCTTTTAAATTTATTGTGTCTATGATTGTGATTTGGGGAACATGCTGAAGCAGAGATAAATTTTGGTGGAGAGTCAGTTGGGCCTCATAAAGATGCCACTGGGAAGCCTACAACTCTTGAGTACTAAACTTGTTAGTTTTATAATATCAAGGGAAGATATAAATCTGCTTTAGGTGCTGCATCTACTCCTTGTGAACATGAGTTCATTTGCCACTGGATGCTGTGGTTACAGTGGCAGCCACAATGAAATCTGGAAAGATCAGGCAGGATAATATTTGTTTTAAAAAGAATATTCTCAGCACCAAGTTCAGAAGAAGGAATGCAGCACAACCCTATGAGTCCTGGGAGGCCTGGCAGGATGGGACACGCACAGGGAGGGCAGCAGGGACAGAGATGGTTTGTGCTGTGGCTGATGTGGTGGAGGATGGTTTAGGAAGACAGACCCAAATCTTTGCATTTCCAGGCCTCAGTCTTCAAGCAGCTTTTGCCAGTGACAATTCCAGATTCTCGGGAGCAGCTGGAGGACTGTATTTAATGTCTTTACCTGTACCAATGAAATTAATATGCCTTTTCTGATAAGGCTTCAAATACTTGCTTTTGCATGCAAAGGAACTTTCCCAGCTGAGAATGTTTAAGGCCAAATCCCTGCAAGATTTCTTTTGCTGCCTTTTTTTTTTTTTTTTTTTTTTTTTGTTACAGTGAATCATTCTGTTGAAACTGCTGGGTGAATTAGCGTATCAACATGTACCAATGAACTGCTCTGGAAGGCAAGGCATTACTTTGCTCCAGGTTTTTCATCTCCACTGCTAGTGAAACAAATTGATTGATAGCAATTAGTCTTATTAATAGCACAAATGCTAGCCTTACACTGAATGGGTTCTGCAGGCTTTGACTGATTGAATTTGTGCCTTTCTAGGTTAATCAAATATTTCAAAGGAAGGTGATGGTGAATAGTAAATTCTTTGAGTCTATCAGTATTCTGAACAGCTTTTTCTAGCTATGTAAATTCACTTGAGCTGATGTGCATGGTATTACATGAGATATTTATTGCCCAAGTAGGGTTTTTTTTGTAAAGGCAGTCTTCTTGCAATTAATAAAGCTCTTAGTAGGTGCTTTTGCAGGAAGCAATGTCCTTCACAGAGATATCAAAGTCAAGTCACAAAGGAAATTTAACACTTGAGGGAGATATGAAAGAAAACCCCAGCCTGATGCTTGTAATTGCACTAAGTAATTTATTTCTTTTTGTGTATTTTTAATTTAGGTATTTCTGAATTTCAACCCAGTAACTATAAACAGATCTTTCTAAAAGTATTATATTTTTTTTCTGATCTTGAAAATGCTATTTTCACAATATGTCTTTAAAATGCAGAAATATGTCAAAGTATATTTCAAAATAAACAGTTTATTCAATAACTTCTGAGATAAAAAAATTACATTTCCCAGATAAGAATGTGAGACAGTGTTCCCTTGCTGACATCTCAGAAGTCTGACATTTTAAGGATTATAAGGGTGGAATCTAAGTAAAGTCACTTTTGATTAGAGGTATATTTGCTGTGGTGGTGCAGGTGATTTTGTAGAGGAAAAGCTGCACCTATTTAGCTCAGCCCAGAGTCTAGAAGGCAGAATTCCACATGACTAATAAATTGTGATGGTTTGTGAAAGTATTCCCTAATTCCAAGTAGCATTTCTGCTTTTGATGGTCAGCTTTCTGAAATAAAGTGGTTCTGTGTAATGATGCTCAGATTCTCTTTTCCATCCCAGCTGCGTTGGCCAGGCTAGAGCTGTAACCTCAAAACCACAATTGTCTGGGCTTCTGTCCAGACTGGGGCTGGACGTGGGACTGGTGAGGATATTTGGATCCCTTGTTTATATTCTGAGTTGAGGACAAAGCAGATGGGTCCCTCTTTATCTTAGAGGGAAAAATTCCAGCCAGACAGGTGAGAGGAGAGCTGAGGGTTCCTTTCCCATTTATGAAGGATTGCACTGAAATGACATTTTTTACTTTTAATAAGTAAAAGTTAAGTAAGAAAGTAATTTGATTAATCTTATTCCACTTGCTTTGTTCTAACAAGCAGTAAAAATTATAAATAATTAAAGAGCCAAATAAGCCATGTGCTAGTGGGTTATTAATGCAGGCCCAGGGCACATTGTAAGTCATGATCTTGAAGGCAAATTGACTTTAATCAAGGGGCCCACATTAATTACTTAGTCATTCTAAGCCATTTTCCTTGCTATGATAGTATCAATTTTTTTTGTTGAATTTTGCTTCACATGAGAAAACTCTTCTATTTTGGGGACAAAAAAAACCCCTAAAAGTCTGCAGTATAGATTTTACTTGAAGTAAATGTACTGAGGTTGAGGCTGTTACAATCCCCAGCCACAGCATCTGGCTTTTCAGCCTTGGTGCACAGAATTTCAGGGTTTTGGAGCTCCCCAGTCCATTTGGACTCTTTTCATGTCCATTCCATGATGGACAAAGTGTGGTAGAGGATTGCTGCCTAAACTTGTATAAGCCAAGCAGAGAGGGGCCAAGTTGTCTTTAAATTTGTACCTGAAGATTTCATATTAATCTCTTCACTGCTGCTTCTCAGTCTTGGTCCTCCGTGAGGGTTCCAGAGCAGCTGGAACTGGAGGCTTAGAGGCTCAGTCAAAGTCTGGTGTAAAACACAAACCTGATTTAAGCTCAGTGTTGAAAGTTTAAGTTGCAAAGGCCTTGGCTTGTCCTTGCACTGGGCCCTGAATTCCCTCCAGACTGAGAAATCCAGACTCTGTTAAACGAAAACGCTGCCTTAGACATAGGGAAGTGTGCTCCTTCAAGCCTTGCATGAAGACACATGACTTGATTTTTATATGTTTTGAGGTAGCAATAAAGCATCACCTATGAGCAGCTGGGCCCTCACCGGTATCTGTGACTGGGCACAAGTGAGGTGGGTGTGTAACAGTCACGTGGTGGAACATTATTCTTCCTTGCTGTGGGATGTGAGGCTTCCTGTTAATTTTAATAGCTTGAAAAATCAGTTTGGCAGTGTATTGATTTCATATTTTTTTAACCATAGATTATTTTGTTGATAGTGCACACCAATGGCCACTGCTTTTCCTGAGATACCTTCATATATATACATATATGTATGTATGTATGCATCTAAGTGATGCAGCACAGATAGTAATCTTCCTTATAATCTCTCAGGTCACTACTCTCATTTAATATATTATTCTGATCCACTTGAACAGTATGACAGGCAACTGGACAGATTAGCTTTCAGTGTGGCAGCCTGATACAGCCTTAATTTATTTGAAAAGAGAAGAAAATAAACACATGAAACTACTTCAAATTCATTAAAAATCGTCCCCCAATGCAGCAACCACACTAGAAAAAGTGGCTCCAGCTTTTAAAGGAGAAGCTGGGACATTTCCCACATTTCCTCCAGTCACTAAATATGGGAGTGAAATTGGTGGGGATAGATGCCCTTCACTGACGATGAAGGCATCAACTTAAGGCCTTGGGAGGTAAGATGTTAAGAAGGGAAACACCTAGTTAGGTTATTGTGAGGAGAATGGGATCATGGGAAAGGTTATGTAAATATGTTCATGCCAAATAAGGTGATATTTCGAGTTCTGGTTTTTAATTGGATGACAGTACTTTGCATATAAGGCAATGTTCTGAGTTCTGGTTATTCATTGGTTCACGACTCTATACATTGTTATGTTCACTCCTTTGTCTTGGTCTTTGGAGTTTGCCTTATACTGTGTTTGGCTTCTGTTCATTTGTTGGCTCCAGCCCCACTATTAAAGTTTATTTTTCTGGGCTACTCCATCATTCCTGTCCCTGATTCATTTGCCACCCCTGGTCTCGGGTTTGTATTTCCCAAGACATGACAGATAAGAGTCTTTTTTTTTTCCCTGTGCCCCGTGCTGAAGCAGAAGAAAGAAACGAAGCCACCGTTTCAGGTTTTCTCTTGGTTGTTTGTTATTTCTTATCGACAAATTCTTTTTGTGCCCTGCCAAGGTCTTGTTGCAGCGAGGGCATGAGACAACTCCCGCCCATGACAGGCTGGCGAAACTTTTTATACCATGTACTATGTATCATTTATTTACCATTAATCACCAATACCTACTACTAAAGTTAGACATGTCACCTCTATTCTACACCAATCCCTGTGAGCCACCACAGCAGAAAAATGGATGACAAGAAGAAGAACAAGAAGGACAAGGACCACACTCAGGTCCTCCATGTTTTTCCTTTGATCCCTTTCTAAAAATCCTAATATTCTACATTTGCACCCTGTGATTACTTAACTACTACTACTACTACTACTATTTTTCTTACATTCTCGTGACTTGTAATTCATTTCACAAGCTGAAAGCTTTTCCATGGACCGAGATCCAGGACAGTGTCTCTCTGGGGCTCTGTGCAGGGGGGTCTCTGACCCCCTGCTGTCTCTCAGGGGTCTGTGCATGGGGGTCTCTGATCCCCTGCTAGGATCTCAAACCCTCCAGGGCAGTCAGAGGAGTGCCCTGAACTCCGACACCCTGGCTGGTCCAGTTCCAAGGTTGCAACTCCGACGCGACAAACTGTGCTGTCATTGTGGCTTGAAGGCACCAGTGGTGCCCCTAGTGTTTCTCTTCTCCATGCAGTGTTGGCAACGGATGGTTTATATCCAAAAAGATGCTGCTTCTTTGCTTCTTTTTTTTTTCCTTGTAAAATTGCCCCATTGCTCTCAAATCTCACAGCTAGATATTTTTTTTTTTTAAATCAGTTTAATTACATTTGAGAAGCTGAAGGGAAGCAAAGGGGAATGACTTTCAGGAAAGTATGTTTAGGTGGGCTCAGTATTCATAACTGAGGTCTCAGTACCTGCAGAGAAACATCTGGCCACTTCATTAAGGTGCTTAACCAAGAATTTGCTCTTTTGAACACTTAGTTCTAAATTCACATAACATGCTAGACTTCATAATTTTGTTTTAGCTCACAAGGCAATTTTGTGAGACTTTCCTCTTCCTTCTTTCTCTCTCATACCTGTCCTCAGCATTCAGAGGCAGTGGAGCTGTCCAAGTTTTCTTGTGCGTAAGGCTAAGTGGGGAGATGTTGGCACTAAGGGAATGTTACCTGTCTGAAACAGGTATTACAGCTGAAACCTATTACTGCTGTCAAGAGTGCGGAATAAGCAAGGCCTGGAGTCCAGCTAAAGAGTCTCTTAAAGAAAGGTTAAAAGGCAAAGCATATAGAGTTGTAGCTAAAACAAGAATAAGGTTCCTTCTGCCTTGTGAATTCACCCACGGAGTTGTGATGCAGTACAAAGAAGAACCTTGCCTTTCTACGTGCAAGCATGAGAATTGCTTCAATTTAGCTGGCACCAGAAAGAATTTGGGAAAAGCAGAAACTATGGAATACTCTTTAAGTTAAAATGAGAGTCTAGTTCAAAATTAGTAGGAGTGAGGATCTTACCAGCTGCATCTGAGGGCAGATCAAAGACAATGCAGAGGAGAAAAAAAATTTCTCTGTCATGAAGACAGACTGAAACTCAGTGAAGCAGCTCAGAGAGAACTAGAGCAGTGGATAATTATCCTGGAGCAAAGATATAAATGTAGGAATGATGAGAAAAGTTTCCATGGACTGTGATACCAATAAAGAATTAAAGTATTTAAGCAATATGTGATGATAGGCAGTGCATATCCAGAGAAACGGAGCATGCCTTGGATAATGCTGTAAAGTGTTTTGACAGCAGGTTCAATTTAGATTCCTCCAAGTCTTACACCTTTATCTATCAATCTTGAGTGATTTTAATCACCCCAAAAAAGCACTGCCCAGAGTATCCTGTGAAGGAGCTTGAAACAACAGCTTAGAACAGAGGATCTGCCACTCTGCTTTCTGTGTTCTGCTTCTGTTGACAGTCTAAAATGTACTTTACCTTTACACATAAAAAATTGATTTCCTGGGGTGGACCTGTTAGACTATTCCAACCAGCCAGGAGAAAAGGCCAGTACAATTTTGTTTCAGACTCTGCATAAGAGCAGAATGTATGTCATGGTTTCCATGTTGCAGTTTCGGAGACAGGCATGTGGCAGAACACAGCGAGGTTCATGAGACAACAGCCATCTTTTATTGAGTACAGCTCTCCTGACACAGTTTTGAAAGTCCACGCAGTTAGTCCTTGTTGGCTGGATTAGCTGCCACCTGGCTAACTGGCCAATAGCTGCCCCTGTCCCCAACGGCCCAGACTGGTCGAGTTATATAACCAAGGTAGTTATATAATTAGTCACACTTCAGTTATAAAATTATAAATAGGATTATTTATAACAGTGAGGCCTCCAGGCCAGCTGTTAGCCACCACATTTCCATAGGCTGAATGTATTTGAATGTTAGAACAGCACCACAGTTTCCTTGTTGTTGGGGGTTAGATTTGTTTCTTTTTTACTTACAGAACTTTTTCCCATAAGTTGCTAGGAGACCAACTACTGGATACTTATGGGTGCTTGGCCAAAACAAAGAGGTGGCCAAAAGTTGGGAGAGGGAAGATAACTTGAGTTTTGGGGGCAGGAAAAAAAGGGGCTGGGGGCAGCTAGGTTGGCTCTTGCTCTTGGCATTGGAGGGAGGACAGCCAGGCTGTTGCTTGCTGCAAGAGGAGTTCACTATCACCACCAAGTCCAGTCCTGAGAAATCTACCACCATCAGCTCGTGTGCCCAGGAATTCTGAGCTCACCTCCTCCTGCCCTGCTGGAGCTGGGCCAGCCCTGTCCCACCACTGCCACTTCTTCGGTACTGCTCCTTTTGCTATGGTGTGGCCCTGCACACCCTGCCCTGCTGGGACATCCTGCCCCTGCCTACCAGGGACATCCTGCCATTCCAGCTACAACCACGGAGCCTCTGATTTATCTCATCCACCAGCCCAGGATTTCCCACTGTTCCAGCTCTGCTCTCAGAGTCCCACAGGAGCACCGAGATCAGACTGCCCCGGGCTTTGTGAAGCAGAGCCCCCTCAAGGTTCCTGGTTCTGTTTTATTGTTAATGCTGTGGTTGTTGTTGTTGTTTGCTTTGCTTTGTTATACATAGCAGTAAAGAACTGTTATTCCTATCCCCGTATCTTTGCCTGAGAGCCCCCTTAATTTTCAAAATTATAATAATTCGAGGGGGGGGGGTGGTGGTTTGAATTCTCTGTTCCAAGGGAGGTCCTGACCTCCCTAGCAGACACCTGTCTTTCCCAAACTGAGACACATGCAGAATCCAGAAGCAGAAAAGCAGATATTATTTGGGGAGTATCAGGTTAAATAAAGTCAGATTCTTTATGAAAAAGTGTTTTGAAGATATATTTATCCAAGAGAAAGAACATGGAAGACCATCTAGAAATAAGGCAGAAATGTGTTTAGAATCTAAGTTTCTTCTGCAGAAAGGAGTTAACTCAGCCTGTGCCTGATCCATGGCCCTGGCTGCTCTACCAGCAGCACCTACACACAGACTAACCAGAGTATCCATGTCTCACTACAATTCCTTAGGAATAGGAACCTGCCTGGGCTCTGAGCTTTCTTTGAAGGCCTATAAACTAAAACTTCTTTCATCCCACACCCTGAAATCTTACCCTGTGCTGTTGCTTCCAGACATCTCACAGATAGCCACAATGCAAATTGAAAAGCCTTTTCTCAGTGCTGTGGTGGTTTAATTGCTAAATGAAGACAAGCACCTGACAAAACTGTTAGCACCATGACTCGTACCAGATGCGCAGATGCTTATTCATTCAGAAGAGACAAGATTTGTAATTAGATGAGGGTTTGACTGTGTGGGCTGTTCAAGCAAGCATCTGTCTCAGAATGGCTTTGCATAAAAATCAAACCCTGCTCTGAACTGCTGAAAATCTTTGATGCAGCCCAGTGAATTTACCCAGGCTTCTGATGGATATGTTGTCAGCTGGGCCTGAGTGTTGCTTGACTCCTTTTCTGTGGATGATTTGGGGTAAATGTTGGTCCACGTGGGCAAAGAGGGTTCTTTGGTATGTACAGCCAGTGGATCTGGACATGTGTAAAAATAATTTTTGCATGTGGATAGTTGCAAATCATTCACCAAACCACAGTCAGGATCTTCACTTTGAACTTGATACTGGTGATTAACAGAGTGATGCTCAAACCAGGATTTAGGCAGATATTAAGCAAAGCATAAAGGGTGGGGTTTAGCTGAATGTTAATTTGCAGTCTTTTCACACAAAGGGCAGTATTCTGGAAAAATCTTGCATGATTTCCTGAGTTCGATCTTTTCCATGCAACAACATTCAAAAGCCAGCAATGAATCACGTTTTTGTAACTTCACCTTTAGCAGGGGAAAATGTTACATCTGCTAGATCTGCTTTAAAAGATAAAGAAAACTCATAGAACATGGCTCCCTAAGAGTTCCCTCCACTCTTCTGGAGTTGTCACAGCCTGGTGAGCACTTAATAATGGACAAATTGATAAGTGAATTGGATAGATAGAGATCCTCTTATTGACATCCAGAAAAGCTTTAAAAAGCCTCCCTACTTTACACTGTAATAAAAACATCAATGGAAATACACAGGCACTCCAAAATGTATCTAAAATGGGGTAGACTGGTCTACCTCACTTTTCTGAGGAATCTGCATCCTTACATGAATATTTTACAGCTGTTTTGACAGCCAGTGCATAAACATACAGAATAAATACAGCTATCAGCTAGAGAGTATCTCTAGACATTGTCATTTTCATTTAAACTTGCTGATGATATACAAAATAATCACAGAAATATATTTAGTGCAAGTAATGCTTGTTGCTATGGTATATTACAAGATTAAAAGCATAAATTCCCTCATGTGGGGAAAAGACTGTAATATGCAAATACTTCAGACAAGTGGGAAAAGCTGTCACTCTTGTTTGTCAGTGAAAATGCTTCACCAGAAATGTGTCGTCAGATGCTTGATTGCACATACAGAGGGACCTCCACGTGCTGTGTCATCTCTAGAACTCAGTCCTAGATGGTTTTGTGCTCATTGCCACCTTCCAAATGTTACTGCAAGGCTTCATTTTATGAATTACTTCTTTTTTATCAAGAATCCTCAGAAATTCTTGTATTGCTAACCTGTTACTAATAAACCAGTCCGGACTACTACAGAAGATTCTGACACTTACAATTAATATCTCAGGTATAAACAATTACTCCCTAAAAATGTTTGGATGTATTTGAATGTATTAAATGTAATGCTGAAAGGATTTTCTATAAAGTTGGGACTTTGAGGAGCACAGTCACAGCAGCAAAGGGCAGAGCAGAAAACAGCTAGTATGTATATAGACATTTTTCGTCTTTTTGATTGTAAGGAAGCAAAGTGTTTGAGAAGACTTCCATAACAAAGTAAGAAAAAGTGCATGGGATCCAACGATCCCACATTTGTTCTGACCAAATAGAGTTGTTTTAAATGTTGGTGCATAAGAGCATGAATTAGTGTATAGCACCCAGGAGATCTGAGAGTGTTTTTCTGTCTCCAAAACATCATTAACATTACTTTATTATAAGAAGTCCAGCTACATTTTCCCAGTTACAACAAATGTCTGCTACAAAAAAGGCAAAGTACATAAGTACATCCATACTATGCTCTAAATAGTTGAGACATTCCACAGAAATGGTACTAAATAATTTGTTAATGCCCTACCAACTTATTCTATAACATTTACCCCAATAATGCAAAGACAACATGGATTAAGTCTCCATATAAGCAAATGCACCTGTATAGGAGAGGGGGAAAATCTAGAGCTGCCTACATGCCACTAAGAACATAAATCAGGCTTTCATGAATAATATAAGATGACAAATCACCCTGACTTTTAGCTGGCTATGGGCACACAGAGACATTCCTTTGCATCACAGGAGGTGCAGGCTATTACTTGTTCTGCGGCACGTTTTCCTCTGTGTGTCCTTTCCTGTGGTTTGTCTTATTCCTTCTTGAGGGAAGCTCCTCTTCTCCATTTCCATGTGCTGATGGGAATAGGAATAGTCTGAAGCAGGGGTACAGAGCAGGTCACAGGTTCCTTTGATCTCTCCTGCCCCTAGGACAACTCTTAAAAATGAGTGTGAGCTCAGGAAGCAATTGCTTTTAAAAATAATCTCCACCCTAGAGATGGAAAAGATTTTAATATCCATCTCTTTTAATGCTTATCCTGTGCTATTTAGAAGAACTTGTTTTGCAATCCCAGTATTTTATTAGCCATATTTACTCCAAAATCATCACCTTTTACATGGGCTGTATAATACACATATACAACAGAACATATGGAGCTAGTGTTGCTGTGGAGTCGGAGACAGGGACGTGACATTAATGCACTGAGTTTGTGCAGTGACTGCTCATGTTTATTGTTTGGCAGCTCCTTTTATAGGGTTTTCAAATTTCCTGTGCTTACAGACATGATTGGGCAAGGGTCTCAACTCTGCCAAGCTCACTGTTCAATGATATGGGTGTATCTGTGCTTCAAAGGGGTTGGCTGAGGTCCTCCATCGGGGTTTGAATCTGACCTACTGTTATTTTGTCCAGGGACTTGTTTACTTTGAGCTAGGCTGGTCCAGCTGGTATCAGTTAAGCCAAATCATCTGTGCAGCTATAGTCCAGCTATATCTGTCACAAGCTACTTCTGCAGTGAAGCTGTACCAGGGGTGAAGCTGATGTGGTATTTGGAAATTGGAGACCACAAAACTGGGATTTTGTTCCCCTTGGTCTCATTTCCAGCACAATGCCCTGGATTTCCAGCATATCCACTAATATTCCTGCCAGACACAACATGATTAATAAGAGAGTGGTGGTTTTTAAATTGCCGTATAGCATTCATTATTCATTTCAAGAAAAAATTGTGATCTTCCCATTTAGTTTTGGTAGAGGATCATGTGGTTGTAGCTTACTTTTATTTTTCAGAATATTTCATGTTTTGTACTCTTATAAAGCACTTAAACCTGGTGCTTATGATGAAAATACCTGTATATGAGACATATATTTTTTTATCATAGAAGTCTTTAGGATCAAGTCAAACTATTTACCCAGCACTGCCAGACCCACCACTAAACCATGACCTTAAACCCCACGTCTACACATCTTTTAAATAACTCCAAAGATTTTTAAAGTCAAAGAACATTTCTTGTCCATAAAGTTAGTAATGAGTATTATTTAAATTTCACATATGGCTTTGAGAATTCTTAGCAGTACATTCAGAGGAGAGCAAGGTGTTTGTGTATCCAGGGCATCAGCCCTGTCACACAACCTGCTCCAACCTCAGGGCCACCTCCTGTCTGTGCTTCTCCCAGCCTTGACCTTCCAATATCTGGTCCTTGCAGCCAAGAAGGAGGAAGTGATTGGTGCAGCAACATTTCACCTTTAACTCCATATTTGCATTTTTGCAGCAGAAAATTGTCATTGATTTGCGCCGATTAAATGAAAATGGTTGAAGCCCAGTAAAGGTTTGGGAGGAAAAATTAAGTAGTTGTAGAAGAATGCAGGTCAAGTAAGGAAGGATGGACAAGTAGATTCAATTTCTTTTAAAAAAAAAATTATTATTATTATTATTATTATTATTATTTATTTTTAAAATGTGTAGGACAGTCTTGGAAGTGTTCTGTGTGCATTGATCAGGTGGCATCTGAATTAGGCAGTAACTGACAAGGCAAGAGAAGAAAAAAGGCATTTCATGCAAGGTAACACAATGCTCATCAACACCACAGCTGGCAGGCTCAGAACATCCTCATTCCCTGGAACACTCCCTGGCTGTGGCCAGGAATAGCCCAGAGCACCACCCAGCCCTTTGGTCTGATTTGCTCTAACAGTTTCTAGAGCTGCAGGTGAGAATTTTGCACTTATTTTGCACATATTCAGCAGACAGTTGACGTACGTGTAAAATCATCTTCTGAAATGTGATTTTTAGATCTTAAGCATCTTACTGTAATTACTGTACAAGCTTCTGACAGTTTTTTTCAAAAAATAATACAACTACTGGATGCATTTGTGGGTACTAATATAATAGCATGAGGTTGATATTAAATGCACAAACATATTAGTAAACTGAAAGNAAGATTTTTAAAGTCAAAGAACATTTCTTGTCCATAAAGTTAGTAATGAGTATTATTTAAATTTCACATATGGCTTTGAGAATTCTTAGCAGTACATTCAGAGGAGAGCAAGGTGTTTGTGTATCCAGGGCATCAGCCCTGTCACACAACCTGCTCCAACCTCAGGGCCACCTCCTGTCTGTGCTTCTCCCAGCCTTGACCTTCCAATATCTGGTCCTTGCAGCCAAGAAGGAGGAAGTGATTGGTGCAGCAACATTTCACCTTTAACTCCATATTTGCATTTTTGCAGCAGAAAATTGTCATTGATTTGCGCCGATTAAATGAAAATGGTTGAAGCCCAGTAAAGGTTTGGGAGGAAAAATTAAGTAGTTGTAGAAGAATGCAGGTCAAGTAAGGAAGGATGGACAAGTAGATTCAATTTCTTTTAAAAAAAAAATTATTATTATTATTATTATTATTATTATTTATTTTTAAAATGTGTAGGACAGTCTTGGAAGTGTTCTGTGTGCATTGATCAGGTGGCATCTGAATTAGGCAGTAACTGACAAGGCAAGAGAAGAAAAAAGGCATTTCATGCAAGGTAACACAATGCTCATCAACACCACAGCTGGCAGGCTCAGAACATCCTCATTCCCTGGAACACTCCCTGGCTGTGGCCAGGAATAGCCCAGAGCACCACCCAGCCCTTTGGTCTGATTTGCTCTAACAGTTTCTAGAGCTGCAGGTGAGAATTTTGCACTTATTTTGCACATATTCAGCAGACAGTTGACGTACGTGTAAAATCATCTTCTGAAATGTGATTTTTAGATCTTAAGCATCTTACTGTAATTACTGTACAAGCTTCTGACAGTTTTTTTCAAAAAATAATACAACTACTGGATGCATTTGTGGGTACTAATATAATAGCATGAGGTTGATATTAAATGCACAAACATATTAGTAAACTGAAAGCTTTAATTCTTCAGTTGGATAGCACAATCTGTTATTCTAAATTAAATTTCCAAAGGAGTATTTTTTTTCAGATATTACATACTTCATAGCTGACAGGGACACTATCTAATTAGCTATTTATATGCAAGGCATACCAGGGGATAATTAGAAACACGGATTATGCAAAGGCAATCAGACTGGCAGAGGGCAAAAGAAGCTAACATATTAAATCAAATTTGTATATATGCTTATATGGTTTATCATGTGTCATTTGGGCTGTATTATCTTAATGCTTCATTTAATATGTTGTTATACATATTACAGTAATCCACTAATTTGTAAATTAAACATGGGCTCTCCTAAAAGCAGTATCTCTTGGCCCAATGAATCAGATCACCCTGCAGAAAAAGGCTTAATTAAGGTACATATGTATCCTGCCCCTTGGGAGATGCCCTGCACATCTCAATTTGCATTTGTCTCTGCTCACACAGGGGCTCTGTGGGTTCATGCCTATCTTCCCTCCTACTTGATATTTGCATTGCCAAAGCTATGGTGAAATGAGCAGGGTGGTTTTCTCCAAGCCAGGCAAGGAGAGGGGGAATTGGAAAATGTTCTTTTCTTGAGTCAGGAAGAGGAGAAAAACAACATCTGAGTTCAAGCGGGTGAGAAAAGATGTGTGTGTTTGGTGTATAAAGATGTTCACAGACACCTCCTGTGACCAATGGGAGAGGGAGGTCCTAAACCAGCTGGATCCCTCTGTGATAGTTTGAGATTTGGTCAGTTTTTTTTACCCTGGACTGTAACAGAAAGTTTAAGGGGCTTGTTCAGCCAGGTGGTGACCAAAGAAAGGATAGGTGGAAAGTCTTTCACATCTGCAGGTAGATGTGTTTCCCTCACTTTGTGGCCGCCTTAGTCAAACAAATGGTTTAAACAAAGAGTTGTTCAGGATGTGTTAGGTCAACAACAAATATGCATATACTGATGCAAATCAATAGAAGTTTTTCTAAATTTTTGAAAATTTGACAAATCTAACTGTTTCAGTTGGCAAGTCAACAACAGAACCAGGAACAGCTTCTGAAAATTAGATGATGTTCCTACTTCTGGGTTAAAAGACTGTGTCTAATCTGCTTTTACTATGTTTATTAAACATTCAGAAGTTGTCTCTTCAGTTTATGCTGAAAGAAGGGTCAGTTCTTTTAAGGTCTAATCATGGGAAAATCATGTAAAAAAAAAGCAAAGGACAGCAAGATATAGAAGTAATTGTGTCTACAGCACACATGACACTAGTGATTTTTTATCTGGGAGGAAGGAAGGATCTGTGTTGCTCCTTCTCCTTACAAATGACACTTAAGGTAAACAATGAAGCAAAATTCATTTTAGATTGATTCAGTCCATTTCTTCAGAGGAATTCCTGCTGTTTCCTTTCATTTTGTTCTGATAATTTGGGGCTAAGCACTTAGGGATCATTAGTACTGGGTCTTGGGTAGTTGCCAGCAGATTTTTTTCCTCAGAAAAAGCTGATGTGATCATGGAGGATATGTAGATATGGCTGACATTGAAATTGCATTTGAAAAATTCCTCAAAGAAAATATCTTCCTCCTTATATCTGAAAGGTTCTTGTCTATAGTGACTTCTGACTGTATGTACATACAGGTGAATGTGAGGGACAGCAGAGGTTCCCCTTAACAACTTGAAATTCCTCTGATAGTGCTCATCCTCCAGCAGATTTCTCTTGGGAATTGGTGGCATGCTGCTTCTGACAGAGTTAGCTTCCAAATCATCACAAACTCTCCTTTTATTCATGCTCTAGTCCTAACTTAAATAATCTTACTGGCATATGAATGTTGGCATAGCTGAATACAGAATTTACCTCCTGGACTTTTGTGTGCTTTTAATATTTATTCGTTGGTCTGTTCTAGAAGAATATTTGTCATCTTAACTGGATTTCTGGATGGGAATCGATGGATCATTAGTTTTAATTATAATATATCAATGTCATGCTGGTACAATTTCTATGTAATGAAATGAATGTCAGTGATATACAGTACTGGCATCACTAAATTCTTCATGATAACTATAAATACCAAAACCTGTTTTCTTTACATTGTTCACAGATTGATTTATCCAGTACAGTCCAATCAAACAGGCCCCATTTAAAAGTGATTTCCTGCTAATGGTGGATGAGGTGCAGCTGTACTGGCCCATCCAGCTCTGAGATGGGAACACCTGATGTAGCATGTAATATATAGATGATGTGTTGTTAACTGGGAATCAGGAAATTGAGTTTTGTTCCTGATGCTGATACTGCATGGTAGATTATCTTTTTCAAAATCAATTGCATCTCAGCATCTTTATTTGTCAAGTTGCTTTCTTCATGAAATGGCTTGATATAAGCAGGAAAGCTGCTTTATAATATGCATTTGTTGTTGCTAACAATAGTATGTTTCCTGTCAAGCTTGTTTGACTGGATCAGGCCTGAAGACATCAGTAACTTCCAAGGAAAAGCCATAGACATGGAGCTGCCTGAATGTCTGTAGTGATTTCTCCCAGCATAGACATCCTGAAATTAAACTATCCCAACCTGTTCCCCCTCTGCACATGACAGCACCAGCAAATGTCAAAACAAATAGGTTAAGTTGGTAGCCACTGACAGACAAAGCAAAACTGATTAAGGGTACAATAAGACATTTATATTGCTGCCTCAGACATGGGCCACATTTATTTGATTGCATATTAATAATAATAATAATATCAAGGTTAATAGTTTGCATGAAAGGAAAGTAACCAGTATTTTACTGTTTTAGGAAAGCATTTCTGAATCTGTTCAGTGCCCACCTGGAGCACCACTTGCACTGACAACAGAGTCTAATCCTTGTGCAATAACAAAATTCAAAGTTTTATTTTTGCATGTGAAGAAAATGGTCATTTTGAAACCTGAATTACTACAGAGTCCCATGGCATCTAGTCTAAACACACATTCTTTGTAATTGATGATTTACTTGCTTTTGAATTTTCTTGCTCATAGCTGTTTTTTTTTCTCCTGAAGGTTAATTAATTTTAATATGCTCTGTAAGAGTAGTTTTATGTCCTCCATTAATGAAATCTTCACCTGGATAGCTCAGAATATCCAAATCACTTTGGCAGCTACAAATATGGAATAAGGTATAATTGTAGTCATGTTTATTTCCTGAGTCTTCCTGGGAGAAGATTACAGGTTTCCTTTGCTGAGGAATGCTCTCAAGAAATATTTTTTGTTTGTTTTCTTTGCAGTTCATGAAGTTATTAGAAACATTTCCAGCTTAGCCTTTCCAAGTTTCATGAAAATTCAGGCACAGTGACAGTGAAAATTGTTGATGCAAAAAGCCTGTGACTGCACTTTCTCCTATGAGAAACCCCATTCCTGCTCCTGGTCCAGGACCAATTCCAAGTCTGCTAATACTGGAAATGTGTCTTGTTCTGAACCTCGTGTTGCTTGGGACCGACCAGCATTTGTCTGGCAATGCTGTTACTACAGACCAAATCAGGAAAACCAGGTAAGGACCACAACACTCATTCCTGTTATATGCTTTATTCCTTCACTTCTATCTACAAAGTATCCTCTCTATTCCATTATATTCATCATGTGTAGATGGACTTTTTTATTGTCAATAATCTAGTACTTCAGACACAGGATTATTGAAAGCAAGGAGAGTTGGCATTTCTTGTAGGCAAATGGAATTTCCTGCTGTTTTCTTCTTCTTCTGCTTGCTGAAATATTACAGCTTCATAGATGGTAAATTAAATGTCAAATATAATTTGGCATCTAAACCATGAAGTCTATTTCTATCCTAAGAGCAAACCTTTTTGAGCTGGCTATATTGAGAGCTATACAGGATGATAAATCACATTTTAGTGCGTCACCACTAATGGTTCAGCATAACTCCTTTATGAAAGTTTAGGATTTTTAGTAGTGCTTTAAAAAGAAACATCTTTTTATACAGCTAGTCAAGTTAAGCCCAGGAGCATCTTTAATTAGCTCCTACTCTTTTTTTTTTCCTTTATGTATTTTTTCATGTAGTCATGTAAACATGCATCTAGTTTAGGTGACCAAAGGGTGAAGTGCTTGGTTGCTAAGGTTTTTGATCACAGCATTACAATGGGAAAAACCCACAAGTCCTCCTTAAAAAAAGGGCACAAACAAGGTACAACAGGAGAGTGATAACTTGTACAAGACAATCCCAGAATTCTCTACCTGAATCTGACTGTATAGAAAGAATAAAGCCTAACCAGAGTGGATTTCTGACATCACAAAGCACATTTCAACTTATTGCTGCCATGGCTTCCACAGAGCTGTTAATGATGCAACTTCAGGCATTGCCTCACATCCTTGTGCACACAAGCAAAGGAACACCTTAAAATGCCCCCCCAAAAAGGTTATTTAGTTATTGAAGGAAAAAAAAAAACCACAACACCTGAACCAGAAACCTGGGTGTCATAACAACACCTATAAAACATAAAGAATATTCCCAATGAAAGAGGTGTCCTTCTTGAGGAAGATATAATTGACACACAGTTGGACTTGATGGTCTTAAAGTTCTTTTTTGGTCTAAGTGATTTTATGATTCTGTGTCATAATGGTTGAAAATCAAGCACACAGTCAAGCACTGGTGATTAACTCACCCACAAATACATTTGCTGCAACAGCAAAAGAAGTGCTTAAAAGGATGTCTGTCCATGCAGAAAAATGTCAGTGGGTGTTTGAATCAACAAGAACATTTAGAATTGCCATAAAGTGCACAGCCAACCACAGCCATTGTGTCTGGGAAGATCACAGCAGACTGGAGCCACAGAGGACTCAGTAATGTGCAGAAATCCTGAGCTATCTAATCGGTGGCAGAAATGATTTTTCTTTACCCAGTGTTTATTTTGTCATTATTTTCTCAGCCTCCTTAAGTACATGTCAGGATTGATCATTAGAGAGATAAAAGAGCCTGAGTAGATCAGTATCAGTCTGGAATGCTGTGTTCAGTCTTTCAAAAAAGAGAGATTAAACCTCTCTGCTGGCTCATTCATGTGGTAAATATGATGAAGAAGGAAAGCAGAAAGTTTTATATAAAATTGATAGTATTTCCAGAACAGAAAAACATGGGAGTTAATGCATTGGATCAGTGCAGTGTCTATATAGCCCATATCAGTCACAGAAAGGGTTTATACCACAGGCTTCACAGGCAAACACAAACGAAAGGCAATTATAGTCTAAGGAACTCTAGGGGGAAAGTTTTTCCCATCTTCAAAGACAGGAAAAGATCTATAAACTTTCCCTGAAGAACAGGAATTTATATGCCTTCTAAAGCATTTAAGGGCTGAGGTTTTTGGTTTGAATTTAGTATCACAATACTAGATATTACTGATATTCTTGCAGATTTCTAATCTCTGTAACTCCTCATTCACTTTTGGACTCATAGATGCACTAGTCAAGAAATTCTCTGGGCTGACTGCCTATTTTTTGCCATCAGTTTGGGGAATGACACTTGGTGCTGCTGGAAAGAAAAATGTGAGCTCATCAGATTTGTTCCTGCTCTGCAACATGGGATCAGTAGCTCAGTTATGGCAATAGTGTTCCTCAGAATATCCACATCCTCTATGCATCACCCACATCGATTCCTAGGCTGTGGATCCACCCAGACACAGAGGGAAGCAAAGTGTCACTCGTAAATTTACACCTGGGTCAGTGGCACTACAGGGGATGCTGCCTTGCTCACACAGGCCAATAACCTGCCCATTAGGCCCAGGTCTCTGCCAAGTGATAAACATGACAAAAACCACAACTTGTCCAGTTGTGTGCAGTAATAAAGGACTGCATTGTGGTTCTTTAATCTCTTTTATACTATGCATGAAATTAACAGCAGGAGGACAAGTAGTGAATAATGATGCTGATAGTTTGCTAATAATCAAAGTGTATCACACCAAACAAATGTAACTGGGAAGAGTCAAGGGAGTATCTTTTTTTATTCATGTTCTTTCTAGCTGCCTAAACGTGATTGTTATACTGAATTGCAGATTGATATTTCCTGGCAACATACTTACATAAAGAAGTTAAAACAAAAACTTTTGCCAGAAAAATTCTCAGTGCCCAAGACTCTGTTCACATTCATTTTATCTCTTTCTCTTGTGACTGAATGGGTTATTCCAGCCTTGTTCACAGGAATTGATTGGTGACTCTCCTCCCTTTTGCAGGGATGGAATATAAGAAGCTGTGTAAAATGGAAGATGCTTTTGGAGTGCCAAACAGGCATGAAAGAAAAGTCTAGTCTGTGATTTGAAGACTGCTGCAGGTGTTAAACCATCTGTATCTCTCCAAGAAGTGAAGGTTGCTAAGTGACCAGTACTACTTATCCAATACTGAATCAACCAAACTGTTTATTTCTGCCTCTCTCTGTTGCTGAGACCAGTTGGGTCCCAAATATCCTCTGCCAGTCATGATGCACTCAAGTACAGCCAAAACACCACTCCAGCCAATAGTTCCCCCATAGATTTTCTTGGAGGTTGCTGTGAAATTCATGGCAAGCATAGCTGTCTCTCATTATGCTAAACAGCTCTTCCACAAACACCTGAAGGCAGCAATAGCTCAGTATGGGATGTCAGTGAGGGAGCTGTGTTCTGTGTTTCCGTCTGGGAAGCGGTGTGATGATGTGCTCTTGCCAACCAACAAAGGCTGGTTTGTAAAGAATATTGATAGAGAAAGGTCTGACCTATTCACCATCAACTCCATCCATATTATAAATTGTAAGGAATGGAGCTGCAATAAAAGCTTTCTATCTGTATTCCCAGTGTCACAGTGTGCATTACAGGAGTGCTGTGCATTGGCAGTCGAGTGCAGTACACAAATGAAGAAGAAATGAGCCTCTGACTCTGCTCCAAGCTGTGCCATGGACAAACGGCCTTATGCTCTGCATGGAGAGTATGAATGTAACAATACTTGTCTTGCCAAAGAGACTTGAGAAGCTGTGTAAGAGTAGAGCATTAATGCCCCTACCTGGTAACATGCAAACATGAATATGTTTTATAAAACTAATAATAATCATGTGCCTATATTTTCATGAGGTGATAAGATGTACCTTTCCCATCAAGTGACTATAAAAGCTGATGTGATGGAGTTCAGGATTTCTTCTCTTTCTGCATAGTTTTGAGTGAGGATTTCTTTTTCTCAGTTTGCAATGCATTGGGGGATTGTCTTTAAACTGCAGCTGTAGGTATTTACAGTGCAAACCAGGTCCTTTGTTATTCAGAGAGGGTATAGGTGTGCTGTATGGGAAAGATCTTGTGCAGCAGTGGGTTTTGGGAAAGAATTAGGGCTGGGATGAGCTGGGCATTCTGGAGAAGATGGAGTTGAAGGCAGCCCCAAGAACAAGTTACATGGTCATGCAAGGAGTGCTGATTTCCATTCTTTTAGTTGGAATCATACAGTATACATTCTTAGCCTGTGTGCAACCTGTCATGAGATTATTTTGTGATTGCACTTGTCAGTTATTCTAACCTGTCATTCATTAACCAACCAGGTCCATTTCCAGCCTGGTTTGGTGAGGCACATGTGGGGTTATGCTCGTGCGTTTTGAATTAACAGATTCTCATAAGAAACTCTTCCATTTTCTTGAAGCTGTGGCCTCTGTTCTTGATTTTGGCCAATTGCTTCCATGCATGTTCTTTTCTCTTAATATTTTTTTTTCAGTGTCTGTCTCCTAGTGTTTTTATTATTTAGCAGACTACTTAGCATTCACATGAAGTGCCTATAAAGAATCTGGCTTATGTGGGAGTATCTTCTAATAAAATATACTGGACAAGGAGGACTTCGATAAGTGTGCAAAACAAGAGTGGTAGACTTACAGTAGTATGTAAGTTATACAGTGCAACTGTATCTCAGACTCCAAATGGTGACTTGAGCTTTCTGTAGAGATTTTCTAAGTATTTTGAAGACTGAACCCCCCACAGCAGCTGTCTGTAACCTCCACCACAGCAGAGGGGAGTTCACTCCCTCTCCAGCATTAAAATAACCTTTGCCCCTCAGGCTCATACCCTACAGACATCACCAGAGTGGGCAGCACGTGGTTAAGTGCAAAGTGCTGAACCCTGCGAGCAAAGCACGAGGCAGCCTCTTCACCCTTCAGTTAATGAGCAAATAGACCAACATCTCCTCCAAATGCACATTATAAATCTAATTAGTGATATTTATAAAATTGATTTGCATACCTAAAGGAAGAAAACACCCCAAAGCTAGAATTACTGGCTTTGAAAAAATAAAAGATTATTCTCTAAAGCAAATCTCATATTTTCTGCTGCAATTAGCTGGGGTATTTGAAATGGTTTATCCTAAACCTTTAAATGTCTTTTAAACTATCAAGTGGCTGACTCTGTACTTGGCATCAAAATAGCTAGGGTCATTTTCTTGAAATCAAAAAAGTTTTAAGATTCTGTTTAGAACCATCAAGTTGTTCTAATGAAGCAAATCTTTAGGCTGATGTTATGTCAAGATAAACTGACAAAAAGCAAACCAATACACTTTTTTTATATTCCTCTATTTTATAAAGTGTACAAAGACAGGAAATCTGTCATTTTGTATGTCTCTGAAGTATCAAGACATCTTTTCATGATTCGTAAATAATCAATAGTGGGAGTACTTGTTAAAGTTGCATTTGCAAGCAGAAATCCTTGGCATTCACATAATGTCTTGCATGATTAAGTGCTATATAGATTTTAATTAGAGTTGATTTGAATCAGTAAAACAGTATTGAGAGAGATCTGTATAACAGTCCACAGTGAATAATAATAATAATATTAAAATTGTACATAACAGTATTTCAAACTGCATTTGTAGGACTTATATCTGTGATCCACGGCTATTAATAGTCTTGACTGGACTGAACAGTGCTCTGAGTTCCAGTTCTGTGTTATTAAAAACTGTTACTGTTGCGATGCATTTTATCCCTGCATTTTTCCTGTATTCCCGTCTATGGGTTTCTCCCCTCAGTGTAATCCTGAACCCTTCTCTCCCCGCTTAGACCCAGAATCTTCCTGGTCAATCACCAATCCCCTGTCCATCACACATGGGGTCTTCTCCTCTGCCCCTGAGGAAATGCCAGAGAGGGCATTCAGTGATTGGATCAGGTTCCCTGTACGTGCAGGACATTGGGCTTTCCAGGTGTCCCTCTGTCGCCTTGCTTTTCCAGCCTTCTGATGTTTAACTTTAAGTGGCCCTGTTCTCACGCATGTTCTTGTAAACAATATAGATGTTTACATTCCTTTATGGGGGTGGAGTTCTCTTGATGGACACCTGTCTTGACCAAGGTGATTGGAGAGGTGTTGACCCTGCTTGCCAATCACTTGGTTTGCTTGCTATACTATATAATGGAGTCAGTGATGTAATAAAGTTAGTCCTCTTGGTTGAACCCATGCCAGAGTTCTTGTGGTCCATCTAGTGTGGCAGTGCGACAGTCCCTCTGTCCCTGGTACACTCCCCCATCTCTCCTGGTTGGTGGGCTTCTTGTCCCTACCCCTTTCTCCTCCCCCCAATAAATGAAGTGACCCGCTGCATGGTAAGAGGTTCTGGTGAGGCTGTTGCCATGTTTAGATGTCCATGCAGGGACCCCAATAAACTCTGGACAGAAACGCCTCGACCAGTTCTGATTTCTTTTCTCCACCGTGTCCAATCTCTCCTGGAATCGGTCCTGCCTGCTCCGCCACTTCTGCTTCGGACAATTGTCCCAACATGGGGACTGGCTCTGCCGGTAGCAGGAGGCGTCTCTGGGGGGTATAACCTCAGTAGCCGCCTCTCTGCAGGCACAAGTTGGATAAATGCAGTAACCTCTGCCTCTCACTGAAAATAAGTGCCTTTTGAACTGTAGCTGTTTGTTTTATGCTCAAAGAGCTATGGAATGTGTAACATATGTTGGAACAAGTAATTTGTAAACCAACAGTCATTCAGTGTTTTAAAGCAAATGTGTGGCAGAAATATGTCTAATCTAATTACAAGGAACTCAGAATTCAGCAGAAGAACTGCACACTCAAGCAGTAGCTCTGGAAAGATGTGTAGAAAATGGTTGAGATTTATTTTTCCTTCTAAACTTTTGCATGTAGCTGAAGCCTGTTTGACAGCCTTGGACCAGGGTCCTACTCTCTGGCAAGCACTCTGGGGAGCTATTGTCATATAAATATGCTATTTTGTTGTATGACTTGCTTCAAATTATTTAAATATTAAATTCTTTCCTGAATTCGGGGCTCCTTTTAAACATTTATTCAAACCTCACAACTGAAATGCTGCACAGCAAGTGTGCCTCAAAATTCCCAGTGGCCAATTTCTTCCAAAGTATAATGGACTTTCAAAAAGATGTTGTGATTTCAGAGGGAAAATGATAATTTAGCCCATAATATGGTAGACAAAAACTGTTTAATTTAGAAATTAGCATGTCTATGTGTATTTCTGTATGTGTGTGTATAATATTCCTTCAAATATTGATGAAAACACAGTCTATTAAATGTTCATCTTATAGTTTCCAAAATAATAATCTTTGTTCTAACACAATTTCATATACAACCATTGCTTTCCCCACATATCTGTCACATTTAGTATGTACTTTCTAGTTTGAATGGAGTACTTGGGATCTGGAAAACAGGTAAGTAATTTCTATTGTTTCTCACCAATATGTCCATGCATTGTTGCAAGAAATGTAGGCAGTTTGCTGGCAGGGAAGATAATTTTCTAGCTTTGCTAGAAAAAATTGTTGCTAGGTTATTTGACTGTTTATTCAGGGATATTGCTGGAAGTTAATTTTGTCAGATAAAATCTGTGAGGAAGACTAAAGAAGACTGAGTATTTCCCTTACAAAAAACCCAATCAAAAAGCACAAGTACCAAGTCCACCTGCAGCACATCCATATTTATTTGTCACAGTGATGCTAAAGCCAGGAAGCAGCCGGTGCCTGAGCCATCCATCACTTGGACACATCACATATTTATCATTATTAGGAAAATGGGGATTGATGGCTATTGAGTACAGTTCTGAGTTACCAAGTCTTCCACTGCTCATATCTTTGTGAAAGGGGAGCACCAGTTTCTCAAGGCTGTTACACAAGTGACCATGACCATGGCCTGACTTTTTAAATGGCAGGGAAAGTAAGAAGATATTGCTGCCACTATTTGCATGTTTAGGAGGAATAACCTGTCCTGTACAAAGGGAGGGAGAAAGCAAATCAGCTGAAATTAGGTTGCTGTTATTCTGAGTGCCTTATCCTGTCTAGTCCTCCATGAACAGTGCCATGAACAGTGTTTATTTTTATATAACAGGCTTACTGGGAAAAAACATACATTAAACATGACTTTTGTGCTTCTGCAAGCAGAGGCAGCGTCCAGAGCACAGTGTGTGCAGCAATACCACTTGTCAAAGACACTTGTGAAGCAGAGTTCTGTATCATGTGCTGTCTGCTCTTTTCTCTTTGTTTTTCTTAATTCATTGAGGAAAAGTACAAGTATTTTTAAAACCATAATTACTTTACTATACATGACTACCTAAAATATACATTGTGGTAAGAATAAAGCTTAGTGGCTGGAGACTATCTAAGACCACAGGAACAGTAAACAAGCTCATCCAATATATTGTCAACAGGAGACAAATATTTATGGTGAAATTGCTTTCAGAGTAGAAACTATTGGGTCCTCTTTTTTTATTTGTTCTCAGGCAGAGGAGTGATTTAAAGTGAATCTCAACTCACATTTCAAATAATAGATGACAGGAGCTCATCCATTTCAATATAATTCATTGTACTGCATATGTATGGGGGAGATTTCAAAAGAAAACCAAAGAGTGTTATTTCCAAGTGAGCCACTAGATTTTTGTAGTAGATTTTAGATGTAGTATTTCCTCCTCACTTTCCTTCTGTTGAGGTTATTGTTTTCCCTGAAGAGAAAACTTTTTTGTGTTTTGTTCAGCATTTTTGTGCTGAATATTTCTCTACCCTCAGACCCTCTTTGTCTGGTGCCAGCTCAAGAGTGAGGGGTGCAGGGAATGATTTGGTATTCTGAATGGGGTTTCTTTTTGTATTCAGAATGTTTGACAGGTTAATTTTTTTTGTTTATTTTTTTCTTTTTTTGCTCTTCTCAAGCATTAGTTTCCTACTTTATTCATCTAGTGTACAATTCACTTTCCTGAAGAATTATCAGACCTCTGATTTCTGTCCTTCCATATGTCTGAAACACAGAACTTCAATTCTCTTCAGTATCATAAACCTGAAAAATTCAACTAATATCACTCATCTACTATAGATTTCAGGGCTGGGGGTGTGTGTGGTGAGGAATGTTCTTATTGATCTATTTGATTTGAACCCTCAATAAAGATGTTCCCTATTGAAAATATTCCTTTCTTCAAGAATCCCTGGTCAGAGACTGAGCACAGCTGGATGTTCCCAGGAAAGCCAAGATGAGGGTGCTGGGTGGTTTCAGTCTGATACCTTGCTTGGGACTTGAGTCTGGAGGTTGAAACTTTCATTGGAGACACGTGTCCAGGCTGAAATCCCAGACTTGGCAGATGATGGATGCCTCACTTGAAGTGAGTCAGGGGCTGTTCAGGGGGCTTGTCCTAATTTGTAACGGATGAGGAACCCATCCATTCCTTCAGAGATGCTTCTCCACAATTTGGACATGGGCTATCAGGTCCCTAATGCATATGTTGCATGTAAACCAAGGCAGAAGCCAGCATCAAATGTGTCAGAATTACTCAGGGAGCAAAATCAGTCTTTTGTGGTTCCAGGCAGTTTTGCTACAGGAACAGAATGTTTTACTTCTGGAGACAACTATGTATGACATGAATGACAGATATGGTTTCTCTTTGAAGGAAACAAAGTGCACACTCAGTGTTTTACTTTCCAGTGATCTGCAAAATTATGGTGATCTTCAGCTGATGAAAGCAAAAAGGATTTATTTTTAAATTATAAGGGTCAGGGCATTTTGGCACAGTAGAATTGAATGCTATTGCTGTCATAAATTGCTTCACATTAGTGTTGGCTGGAAAGGCTTTCATCAAGATATTCACAAAACCAAAAGACATCACAATAAGCAGCAACTGGAGACCTGGCAGTGAGTGAATCCTGGGGCAGGAAGGGGATATTTGTGCCAAACCAGCTTAAGTGACAAAAGATTCTCTTTGTATCCATTTGTTTATCACCTGTTCTTCTTTCTAATTCCCCTTTCATTCAATTAATTTCCCTGTTCTTGGGAGAAGTCAAATTTAATAATGCCAACCTATACAAAAAAAAGTTATGCATATTCATGAAAGCTCATGAATTATTGGCAAAATCAAGTTGACTCAACTTTGATCATGGCAAAAGGCAATTAAATGTACTTGTCTTGTAAAAAACCTCAATCTCAGATGGAAATTCTGTCTTGATCACATATAAGTTGAAATAGATTTCAATGAAAAATGAGACATTGAAGGATATTAACTGAGGATTCCCCATTTCTTGTCTATAGAATTTTATCCCTGATCATAAAAGTAATTACTTCACATGTCTGGAAATTCAAGAGGTTTTAAAGGGGTCTCTGGGTTAATATTTAAATTTAGAAATCCAAGGAAGTTTGCAATGCATTCAGTTTGTCTCATTCTAGTGAAAGCATCTTCTACCTCTTTTTTTGTCATTCTGAGGGAACTGATTTACTGTAGGGAACATTTCTATGACTGTCACAAAGTCTTCAAAAGGTAATGACTAGCATGAGTAAAAATTCTTGACACAACAGTGTCCTGTCAAAAAATACAGATTAATCTAAATATGTTTCTCAGGGATACTAGGGCTCTTAAAAACAATAGGTGGAAAAATGTGTAATTTGGTGTAAGATTCCACATTGTCACTGTATTTAATCTCATTTCACTTGGACTCGTATACACTGTCCCTTGTTATTATCCTTTCAACAAAATGTTCCATCCTCCTGGGAATTTTTCCTGAGACTTTCGGCTCACCTGAAAATGGGGAAACTTGGTGTTCTGTTCAGATCTGACACACAGCAAAGTTTCCTTCTATTTCTACTGGGATGGAAGTTCTAATTTCCAGTTGTGGCCTGTATTTCTAAGTCTGTTCTCTATTTTTGGGTGCTCAAACCTTATCCTGCTTCCAGAAACCCACCAACCAATGTAAGCCTGCTAAGATGCTGCAAAGGTTTTCTACAGAAATGAAGAATTTTTGCCTCACATAGGCCTTAAAAGATCCTATTTGTTAAGTCCTCTATTTCAGCAATTCTCATATTGGACTCCTTAAATCAAAGTTGAGCTTAGAGGAAATGAGAGATTTTCTTCCTAGTGTTGCCAGAGGAAGAATCTCTTATCTCCCTGTTCACTGAACATAATCCTTGGGCTGGTGAACTCGGGCACAGCTGCAGAGCAGGAGCAACTCAGGGAGCAGGGATTTCACAGCTCTGGAGTGTAGGCTCCCTAAATTGCCACCTGAGATTTTGGCATGCTGGGAGCCTCATCGGTCTGGGGTGTTATTGGACTAATACAGGATAAATTGCATTGTTCCTTCTGAAATAACAACAAAATCCATTTGTAGCTTCTGCTCCAAGAGCACTCCTTCAGGGGAATTTTCTGTTTAATCAGGTAAACCCATGCTCCTGCTCTGTTTGCATTGGTAGGATAGAAGAAAGCAGAACAAAATGCATAGCAATTAGTAACTTCTCTGTGAAAACGTGTACAGAAACCTTTTCAATTTTAGTACTGTAGCTTGCAAGCAAATCTGAGAGGTGTGGAAGGTCTTTACATAAGGCATGATCCCAACAGTTCATACAATTAGCAAAAATTAACATATATTACCATTATGCTGAATTTTTTCCTTGCTGCTTTTAACAGCCTATATTCTGAAGAAAACTGAATTCTCTAATTGAGCATATAAATGTGGCAGTATTTCATATTCATGTTATCTTGATGTTTAACAGAAAGGTAATTTTAATTATGCAAGCTGGTGTTGGTTAGCCTTTCAAGAGCCTTCCTTGAGTGCCAAGCCTCATTGTTTTTCCTGCTGCTGTTTTCCTTGAAGGAAAAACTCAAGGACTCCATGCTGAAGGACATTTTCTGTACTGATAATGCTGCATTTCTCCCATACAACACAAGTTACATTCCCATAGAATTGCTTTTATTTTAGATGAAGAGCATCACAAAATGAGGGAGAGCAAAACTGCCTTTTTTTTTTTTCCCAAAAAGAACATGGGCTGAGGCAGGTGCAAATCATGGGGTGCTTGACAGCAGTGTCTGGATGTGAAGAGGATGGGGCCAGGCTCTTTTCAGGCATGCACAGCACCAGGATAAGGGGCAAAATGTAGTGAAAGCAAGAGCTAGTTAATCAGCTAGTTATTTTTCAAAAAGAGATCTTAAACACTTCCTGAGTTGTTGTTACAGAAAATAACAACTTTCCTGAGAAACAGCTACTCAGGCAGTCCAGTGATAGATTTTCTTCTCCTTTACTGTCCTTGCTGCTCACCCTTGTTGAGTGTTTGATCCTGTAAAAATTACAGTAAATCTTCTGATTGGGCTTTTCTTGCCAAAGTAGAGTATTGTGCTGGCTCTCTTTGTTCCTCACCATTTATGCTTTTAAGAGCATCCCATTGACAGGAGCTGGTTCCCCACCACGACGCAGAGCTCTGTGAGGGCTGATGGAATTTCTGGGTTTGATTTCAAAGCTTCCAAAGACACAAGGGCTTTCCCTGTGACAAGGATCTCAAACTCTCTGACACCTAGAGATATAAAATCATCCACCTGAGGAGCAATGCATCTGGGTTATCTACAGGGGACTGCAGAGTTTGTACCCCTGGAAACTGTCTTTATAGAGGTTTTCTATTTCTAGTAGCCGCAATAAGGGAAAACGGATGACCCAGAGAAAAGCTTTGAGGACTGTGCAAAATTATGTGCTAGTAGGGAAAAGCAAGAGAATCCCTTTCCAGAGAAGAGGAGCAGAAGGGACAAAGAGGAAAGCAGAGGCTAGAGAGCACTGTAAATATCAAGTACATGTTAAATATCCAGTCTGGACAACAACAACCCCATTGTTTTTGCATCCGTTCTGGAGCAGGAGGGATTAATCAAGAGGCCACATGAAATGCAAAGCTCTCTTCTTTAGCAGAACTTTAGCAGTCCATGGAACACTGACAGATCTATGAGACCTTGTTTAATGCCTGTTGAGCCTTGTTTAAACACGTGTGGCTGCAGTCAGTTTTTGACTTGCCTGGCACATGAAACAAGAACATGAGCTGGGAATGAGAATGTAAATGTGATTTCATGGCACTGTGATTGAGAAGACACGGTATTTATTCATATAGGCTTAAGAGAAGAGGATGTCAGAGGAATGAAAACAAAAACGACCTCAGATCTTTTTGCAGTTATTTTTCACCTCCATCAAACATTGGATTTCATATTTCATATGCCAAACCATGCCTTGTGATTACTGCAGATAGTCATGTGCATGGAAAATCTATTCTGGTTTCCTGGGTTTTATTCACCCTTGTAAAAATAGAAAACTTCTGGTTTTGTTTTCCCCATAGAGATTATTACTAGATTTAGAAACTTTCTGTTTGAAATTGTGCTCTCACCATTCATTATAGTGCTAAATATGTCACTTTTTAAAAATATATAATTTAAACATTCAGAAAGCAATGGAAAGTCTATTTGGACTATTATGGGATCCTTTAAAAATATTTTTGGAACACAAGCTTGTGTTTACAATATTGCTTTACTTGATTTCTTTTTAAATTTTGGACATTTTTCATGGCTTCTGAAACTCTTCACAGTCTAAACTCAATATCTTGGGTCAATAGTTAGTAGATTTATATATTCTTAGTTGATGTAATGCCTTAAGTTTAAGCTTTCATGTTTTTTAGATTCTGTACTGCCTTAGTGTGTGACTGCACTTCATATAAAATGTTAGCAAGTTCTCTTCACAGGGTAGTCAGACAAAACAATCTTTTTCCAGCCCAAGAACCAAGGACACCATTGCAGCTTCAGGCCCAGAAAGTGCAAACAACAGGGAATTGAGGAGAGCAACTGGGAGGATGGGACTTCACAACCTGAAGCTGTAATTGGACAATTATCCCCAATATATAAATGGACCAAAACTTATAAAAGTGCAAAAACTTGTGACCGGTGGTGCCCCTTGCATCCATCTTGGGTACATCTTGGGTTGAGCCACAGCCAGGCTCTTGTACTGCCCAAGGTGTATCCTTTGAAGGCCTTTTAATAAATACCTATTTTATTCCTTTAACATGGTCTAGCCTCTGTTCAGGTAGCATTAGGCATCAGATGAATATTTGCATAGCGGGGATAATGTTAAATAGGCCTCCTTAGAATAAGGTGAGAGGGAAGAGCAACAGACTCAGCAGAGGAGGTGAGAACTGGTATTGATTTGAGCTTGTTTGTGGAGCAGGTTTCCAGCACACAAAGGTCCTGTGCTTTGTTAAGGGTGTGGCAGGAACCTTTTCTGCCAGTAAATGGATTAACTGGATCAGGACTGGGTGGCATTTGCTTTGGCCACATTCTCTGTAAAGCAAATATTGGAGGATCCAAATCCCAGGGTTTGCTGGGCAGCTGCTTTTCAGTCTCGCTAAATTCAAATAAAATATTATTCTTTTTCAGCCCTGTGCAATCAGGGCTCTGAGTGTAGCAGCTCTCCAATCTGCAGATGAAACAAGCACTCCACACTATTCAGAAACAATAGAGAGTCTGATTGTTTAATACACTTATAAAAATGTGTTTAAAAAATAAATTATCTACTAGCTACTGGGATTGCTTGAAATTCCATTAAACACTAATGAGAGAAGGCATCACAGACAAATGAATAAACACCCTATGCACTAACCTAGAAAATGCCAGCCTAAATCCTTTGATGCTAAACTGATTAAAATGAGAAACATATTTCATGTGAAACCACTTGGCATATTTCAGTGCATTAATTGAGGCATAATGAAAATGGAAGATACAGCACAGAAAAGGAAGAATACTCTTTATAAAACAGACTATGGTCTTGTAAAACAGCTGTACTGAACTGCAGCCTTGGTTTCGTGCACGAGTAAATCCACAACAGCAGAAAGAGCATAGAAGGAAGCTAAATATATTGAGATTTTAGTATATTTTCATTATTTAAATCAAAGAGATGGATTTTTTTTTATTAATTTCTGCATGTATTACAAGATCATAAATTCTTTATACATGTGAAAGATCATCCAATCTTGTATCTCCCATTGGTTCTGTAGGATAAACTTACATTGGTGGTGAGGAAAAAGTTGAAGTGAAACCATGTCGGATTTAAAAGACAAATTTCATGTATTACACCTTGCAGAGATGAGCATAAATTAGAAAACAGAGTGTCATGGTTTGACACAGTTTGCCAAACATTCTCCACCAATTGTTCTAGGTTAAATTATTTTCCCATCTGTGAGATCATGACCAGACAGAAGAAAGGCAAAAACAATCTCATCTATGAGTTACAAAGGTAGATTTTATTCATACACACTCAGAGAAGGAAAGGGAAAAAAAATACAAACCCATGAAAATGTCAAAAAACCACTTGCCCTCCTTCCCCACAACAACAATCCAAACTCAATTCTCAAACACTCATGTCAAATGTCCCAAACCCCTAACGCCTGCCTGCCAATGCTGCAAAGGGGTCCATTTCTCTCAGTCTCTTGGGATACTATTTAAAATGCTTATCTAGCAGTCAGTGAAAATTCACTCAGTCCAACACTGCAGCCAGAAAAGGCACTCCCAAAACTACTAAGAAAATGGTCCATCTTCCATGAAGCCTTCTTTCTTCTTCTTCTGTCTCTCAGCAATCTCATCGAAGGAGGGAAAAGGGTTAATATCTTGTTGCAGTTCGCAGCAACCCAATGATGTCACATGCTGTGGGGGGGGGGGGGGGCGGTGAGGACCGGGCCTCCTGGCTTGCCCTCCTCACCCTGCTCACAGGGGCAACCCCCAAACCCGGGGCCCCTCCAGGCGGCCTCTGCCGCCTCCATCCCGCGGCCCTGCAGCCGCCCGGCTCGGCTGCCGCCGCCCACCCTCAAAGCGGAGCGGCTCCCGCCGCAGCGCGAGCCATCACCTCCCTTCACTTCCCCCCCTCACCTCCGCCAAGCAGCGAGGAGGGGGAACGAAAAGAAGAAGGGCCCTCTGCCATCCCGGCCAGCCCCACCACCTCATCCATTCTGGAGAGGGGCCACGAAGGCCCAGCCTGCCCCGGGCCAGTGCTCACGGCCCAGGGCACGGCCCGCTGTTACCTTGTGGGCGACCGAGAGGAAAAAAGGGAAGAAATTTCTGCAAGCTCTGGTATTTACCCTTGCCTGTGGGTGTTTTCACTCAGATGTAATTTCCTGGTTCAAACCGTTACACAGAGAGAAAAGAAAATTGGCTTCAGTAAAGAAAAAAGGGAGGTGCTGGTGTGCCTGTTGAACACATTATGTGCTCAGTACTTTGTCATTCAACAAGAAGGACTTGCCACAACAACCATTTCACCTGGTGGAAGCTGGAGGTGATGGAATTAAAATATTTCCAAAAGAAACTCAGTGCCAGGCTGTTGCACAGTATCAAAAAAAAAAAAAATCATTCTGTGCATTCAGATCATGTCACCTGAATCCTCATGTGTGAGGAGTCCTGGACATGGGCTTTAGTCCCTCCTGGACAAAGAGGGAGGCTTGGGGTACTGCATTCTTGGAGGAACATATTTGGGGAAGTAGGGGTAAGCCTTTTCAGGACAGAACCTGTCCCTGAGCCCCTGCACAACTTCAGGCTAGGGGAGCATGGAGGGGGGGGATCCACATGATCCTTGGCATCCCTGTGTCTGTTCACCAAGTGTCTGTCACCTGAGGAAAGGACTGCTTGGTGTTAGCCTTCCCTGATGCCTTAGGATTTTAGCTTTTATATTTTTCCTGTATTTGTAATCTTATAATTCTTTAATGTGTAACTCTAAACTCCATATACAGTGCTAGCTACTGTTTTCCCATTTTGGTCAGACAAAACAATTCCTTTCTAAGCCTGGGAATCAAGGACACCTCACTGTCTCAGACCCCAAGAAATGTAAACAAAAGTGTGTTGGGGGAGAGCAAACTTAAGGTAAATTACTTCATTACCTGAAGCTGTAATTGGAAGATTAACCCCCAATATGCAAATGNTATAAATATAAATGCTTTTTATTCTCTTAATTTTGCCTGGCCTCTGTTTTAAAGTAGCCCAATAAGGCATCATCCCCAGTGACATACGTGTGCAGACACAGTACATGATTTACTGTGGCCATGCCCTACAAGTAAAAGTGTCACCAGATTGTGATACAGAGCACATGAAGGCTGATTGAAAATCTCCCAAGCCTACAGTTGTCATTATCTGGGGTGACAATCTTGCTGCAGTACAGACAAGGAGCTTTATGGGGACACTGTTATGGACCATGAATCATCCTCAGTCATCTTCACTGTGTATTTGTGATCTGTATAAAAATTGGGTCCTACATAGGAGTAGCTGTTTATTGAGCCCTGTCAAGGTAGTATTTAAAACCAAAAATAACCCAATCAAATCCTACAGTGTTATCTACCTATCTATCTGTCTGTCTGTCTGTCTAGCTACATTTCTTTAATTATATTGTTCCTAATTATTTAAGTTGTGCTTGGGCCTCTATTTTAGTAAGAAAAACTTGAACTAAATGATAGGTATTTTTTAAACAAAATTGAGCCATCTCATTTATCTGTTCAATGTCAGCAACAGAGGCATTCAAAGTCATTGGCTGCCACGAAACCACAGTCTTCATCTCAGCCAGGTCTGGATCAAAAACCTCTTTAAACCAGCAGGAATCTGTGAATTAAATTCACTGGACTTTACAACAAAATAAATAGCTGCTCTGCTTCATCTTGGAATTCATTTTGACCACTGCTACAAAATTCATGTTTAAATATATTCCTCTAGAAATGAAAAATATTTTTTTCAGCTTTTGGCAAAATGCTATAAAATATGACTTGTTATTTGTATGAAGCAAACCTGCTACAGTGAGGTGTGATGCAGAGCACAAAGACTTTCATTGAAATCACTAGAAGCAGGAACAGCCCATTATTCATTTTTGATGGAAAGGGAAGAGGAATAAACACACCACAATAAAAAGTAGAGCAGTAGAAATTAATAATATGCATCCCAAACAGCAGGGACATACTTGGAAGTTTGTGAAACCAGGCTCCTCTTATGGTGTTCATGGATCTTACTTCTTCCCTGGTGGTGTAAAATGCTATTAACTGGTGGTATATCAGTATATCTATCATTTATATTAATTTAATATAGTCAGAAACAAGGGATTTCTGCATCTTTAGTTACGTATTGTCATCAGATAGACTACAGAATAATCACAGTGGATTTACAAGCCTAATTCATTCTTAGTCTCAAATCTTTTCACTGTCTGAAAGACAAGGAGCTAAACATGTTTTAGTATTTTGATATGAAACAGATACATTTCTGGCATGTTTGATGTGAGTAGTCTGGTTGCTGCATGATTACCTTAAGCAAGTTTTCCATATGTTAAGTGAGAAATCCCAACATTTCTATATTTAAAGATATCCTGAATGTTGTATGTTACTCTAAGAAATTTTTTTCTTTATGGATAAAGTAGGGTATAAATGTTATTGAAATGTTTAAGGAAAATCACAGGATATATTAAAACTGAATCCTCCTGCTTTAATACTAAAGGAGCAGAGGGCTTTGAGTAGTAAAGGATCTGAAAGTGTAGGGTGAGGGTGGTAGAGAATGCTTGTCTGTGGTGGCCAAAACTAATTTCTCCCAAAGCCTATTTCAATAACTTTTATCACAGTTGGCTGAATCTACGGAGACTTTTTTCCTTAGGAGTGGTTTGTGTCAGTGATTGAGCTAAATTTCTGAGTGTAAATACAGTGATTTGGATAAATGAAAATTTTTTTCCAGTTTTTCACATTCACTCAGTTCTGTGATAGTTAATTTTGAAAGGACATTGGATCTTTAATATGGAAATTATAATCATTCTTAATGTTTCTGGCTTTGTTCTTCATTTGATGAACTCAGAAGTACAGAAAAGTCATGAGACCATGACTTGAATAATAAGCAAAACTTTATTTGAAACTCAAACCGTACTAATAGCTTTTGTTATGGATCTTAGTTTGTGCTGGAAAACGGAAACTAGAGCCAGTCCTGAACATCTCAGGCATTTTTACTGTCAAAAGCAGCACTGGTTTAGTTCCTAACAATAGTAACACAAAGATTTGGTTACTAATGATACGTTGGGTTCCTTGCCAGAGCAGTAAAACCCCTTGGTGTGGAACTGACACAGCAGCTCAGAGCATGAACCACCAGCAGTGCAGGGCTCTGGAACAAACAGTCATAGATTTCTCCTTACATCTTTCTCATTAACTTTTTAAAGCCTCTGCTGGCTTTGTGGGCTTATTGTTGGGAGTTGGAAATGATGGATGGAATAAAGAAAAGGCGAGTTGTGCTGCACAGTCGCGGCTGTGGGGTGTTGGATGGTGTTACCCTGAGCTCATAAAAAGTCAGGACAGGTCTGAGCAAACAACTTACTGTGCTCCTTCCCACAGCAAAGCTGGCCAGGACTGGTGACTGCCCTAATGCTGGCTCTTTGTTATGATTTTTCTGTTTTTCTGCTGCTTTCAGCTGGCGATTCCACCACAAAGGGGGATTTCCCTGAGCTCCTGTGCACCCCAGGAGGTTTCACCCACTCTGAACTAATATTCCCTGGGGCAAAACATAAATGATGACTCTACCTTTTTCCTGAATGAATTTGCTGAAGTCATTTGGGAAAACAGGGAATAGCCCCATCACAAGGATGGTTTTTAGTTCTTTTTATCCAGTGCCTTATCAAGCATGAACTCTACTTGAGTTCACAATGTATTTTTAGTTAATTAACTTGTTTCAAGACTGAATTTTCTTTTGTTTTGACTCTTCTTGCTCTGCCATTTCCCACACATAAAGGCTTCAATTTTTTCCACCATTAGTCTTGCATTTTGCTTTGAACTGCAATACAAATAATAGTACTATCTATGTATATAATAAATAGAGTTTTACACATCATTTTAGATGTCATTGTAAAGAGATATGTGCTGCCAGAAAAAAAAAGTGAGAGATAGTAAAAGGTACAACAGAAAATCAAGGAAAAGAGGGACTAACATATATAGACATATGTGTGTGTGTATATATACATTTGTCAGTAGTCCCTTTCTGTCTAGATCTTACTGATCTATGATATTGATATCATAGTTCAGACTATCAAAATTTTAGTCAAGATCATTCATGTGTTTTTGTCACATTCTTTGAGAAATGTTGATTAAATGTTAATTCTCTCTCGTGGGAGACAGGAAAACAGAGCATTGGTAACAGTCAAAAGTTCAACCAAAACACATTTACTTCCAAAATAACGGACTGGCTTCAGCCTGCCAGCTATGCAAGCACAAGGAGCTGTGATGGATGTTACACCAGTGATTCTGCTCTCAAGCTTTATTGGGCAAGAAAATCCAATTGAAATAATAATAGTAATAACAATAGTAACAATAGTAATAATAAAAAAATGAAAAAAATAAGCTGTGGTGGATAACACAGGCTGGTGTGGAAGCCACAATTCTTGTGTCTGTCCCGTGTTCATATAGGAGAGACTAAACAGCAACATCCCCTAAGAGGTTCAGTGATGCACTTAGCACCAAAAAATGCTTGGTCCAGCCTGACACAGGAGATCTGCAGGCTTAGCAGGAGGAAGAGAAATTATAAAGTTTGGGTTAGAAATGGAGTAATCCAGCATGGGAAGAGTCCATCCAGCTGTGCAGAAAGGGTGTTCTTGTCATCTCTTATTCAATGCATCCTACAGTCTGAATCATCATACAGGGGTCTTTTATTCTGGTTCCACATAACTGACATAAAAATTTGCATTTTAAATGAAAAAATCCACATTTTTATAATTCTTTCTAAGCCAGTTTGAGTTTTAATTTTTTTTCTCTAATGGTATTGGCTTTATAATAAATTATAGTCAAAACTTGTAAAATAAGGAGAGGATGAAGCGAATTTAAGCTTTGAACAAGCTGATGATCCCCAAATTTGCATAATACTTTGAAATTGTCAGATGTGCAGGCTTGATCTCCATTTACACAAATTAAGTCTGCAATTCATGCACAGACACAGGTGGGCTCCAAGTATCTCACAAAGTCCAACATGATTGCCTCTGGTTCTTTTCATTAGATACCAGCAGGTTGTTATCTAGGTTAGGCAAAATTTAAGACCTTATTCATCTTTTCACTCTATAACAGTTTTTTCTGCTGCACCAGGTGGTAGTCAAGTCAGTTTAGCACAATTTTAAAGTTTTATTATAACTGCAAGTGGGTGAAATCAGCCTGGCAGTGGTAGTGCAATCTCTGTTCTTATTTTGGGAGGTGCTGAATTTCCTCAGGAGACTCCTAAGAGGAAAAGACTAAATATTCACTAAATCACTTGAGATTGGAGGCATTGAAGATGTCTTGGACAGCCTGGTGTCCTGTGCAAGGCATGGCCAATGCCTTCCTGAGGGACACTGATAGAACAGATTCTCCTGTTAAATCCATTGTAGCTCAAGCAGTCTTTGGTGTAGAGTTAATTTTCCCCCTACTGATTTCAAACAGAAAATGGTTTTGTTTAGCTGATTACAGAAGTGTAAGAAGATGCTCCTGATTTAAGGGAGCTGATTTAAGCAGTAACTGGATGTGAACAGAGAGGTTCCATACCTCCTTTACTTAAAGATGTGCATTTCCATTTAAATAAAAGTTAATGTAATCAGATATAAATGCGGACACCTTAATTTCTACATTAAGAGAAGCTCTATTCAGTATAATTTATCCATAGTTTTGGTCAGGTTTGGCAAGCTCTTTTTGGAAAATCTTTGCTACTTTTTAATGAGTTTTCTAGGGGTTCACTTATTTTTTTAATCTCTCTTTGGCAATAACACAGCTATCTTTCCATTTGTACCTCACCTTTATTGCTGAACCCACACATGTACTCTGGAAGCTTTCCTATGAATCCAAAGTAAGTCAGGGACACAACCCAAGGCTCTGGAAAGTCAGGAATAGGTTTTTTTCCTAGTCAGTAGGCTCGGGTGGGTAATTTAGTCAGGTGCTTGTCAAGTGGTGCTTCATACTCTGAACACATTTCACTATTGCACTGCTGTCCATCCTCAGGTTGCCTATTAGTTTTTAGAGAGAGTTTAAGTTGTTGGTTATTGGTCTGTGAAGTTCTTACAGGTCTGGGAGCTGTGTGAGATGCCTCCCAGTGAATCTGCTGGACTGGTGATCAGCACTGAGGTATGAGAATGAGTGGCATTTTCCAGGCAAGACACTCAGGTACAATAGATACTCTCAGTAGGGAGCCCACAAATTAGGACTGCAGCTGGGCCAAAATAGCCTGATCTTTTTGAATGTGTCAAACAGTTCAAAGGGAATGTATACTTCGTCAGGGTTTTAGAAAGGATGATGGCTGAGAAATGTTTATTGTGCAGTGGTTGAGCAATTTGCTGAGTCAGGAGATACTTCCAGTTTATCATGTTTGAATCTAGAACATGCTAAACTGGTCTTACCAGTGATATAATGTTTTGGCTCATCCTATATTTAAGTGGACATGCACATATGAGTATTTAAAAGTTGACAGAAACCTCTTGTTAGAAAATAGCCCTCTTTGGTGGGAGTGTGTTTGGGTAGGCAGCGATTTTCTTCTAATGGTTTCTCACCAAGGGAATCATGAATTTTCCTTCTTGATCAAAGCATGACAACTTCTGCATTGATTCCCTTGATAAGTGTGGGCTGATTTCCTACTGAATCTCAGTCATTATCATGTCTAGTGTATCCCCATGCCTGTTTAAGCTATGAACCTGTATAATAAAATATAGTGTGAATCTCGGCGTTCCTGCCAAATCTATTTCAGCACGAGGATGATTGCTGACATATTTCAACAGCAGGCTCTCAGGAATGTGTCCCTGTAAATCCTCCTCCCTTGTTTGTTAGGCCAGTGATGCTGTTTGTAAATGGGATGCTACTTGCTGCTGTCTTGTGATTGCTCTTCAAACCCTGATGCCTTTGCTCAGTTCTCAGATGAAGGAAGGAAGCAGCCTGGGGAGTATTTTGTAGGGAGAAATGTATCTCTTCAGTATTAAAGTCACAAATCTGTGAGGAGTGCAAATATTCTGTCGCTAGGATGCCAATTCCCTTTTATGAGTCCCCAAGTAATTACTGAATAGTATTTATTATGGAGCAGTGTATCAGGGAATAAGTGGGGCTTTTTTTGTAGGTGGGACCCAAAGTGAATTAAGGTGTTTGGTAGCAGTGAGATCTGTGTAGTGAGTTCATGAATGTAGGGCAAAGGAAGCAAGTGATGGATTTTAGACGTCATCTTGCAAAAAAACCCCAAACATGTAGTCAGAAGTATTTGCAATTGATGCTAATTTGGGATGCAGAGTACAATTTTCTCCCCCTTGCAAATTTGGCTTCTGCTTCCCCACTGCTCCATGTGCATTCCCTCTGGCATGACACATTAAATGGGCTCGTTTCCATCAAACTGCTTTGACCTGATAGGACAGTGGATATTGGACACATGAACACGTGTCCAGTTGCAGCACAGTGGCACTCTTAGCCCTGTCCCAAACTTCTAGGAACCAACACAGCTAACAATAAAGCCTTCTGTTTTACTGGCATAGGAAATTTTTAGGGCCAAAGAGAACATCAGGTTATCCAGTGAATGTACTGGGCTGTTATTGTCCTCCAGGAACCTGCAGAGATGAGGATGGTAGTGCTGGATTGGGGATGAATCAAACTCAGGTCACACCACTACAGGTCTAGGTGCAATAAACTCTTTTTCTGGGATCTAAAATCCCTCCTGTATAGCTACATTTGCCCATTGTTGATGATCTTGACTGGAATTCCTAGGTCTTACAATAATACTGATGCTATTAAAGCTGCCTAAATCTTTAAAATACATGCTCTGAAAGTAAGCAAAACCTAATTGGATCTATCAGTCAGTTTTCCTTTTCAAAGGAAACTCTCTAACAAAAATTCAGAATGTACCTATGTGTAAATGTTCATATCCACTCCACACAAAAGCTCATATAGTTTATATATTTGTATTTTACATTTTCATTCCGTGTATATATGAATGAGTATATACACATGTACATGCATGCACACGCTTTATTGGGTTTTTTTTCAAAATTCCAGCAATGTGAATCATAGAATTTTAAATGTTGGGTTTTTTTAAAATTACCCTGGGCAAAAACAATAAAAGCAGTTTAATTGGAAAAGAAATTACTAGACTTACGCCTAAATGTAGATTACTGCAATTTTTCATTTTTGTTACTGAATGGCATAAAATTTGGACTGAGAGCTGAAGATTTCAGTCTTTTCCCAAAACTTCCTGGCAGTCTCGAGCCATTAAGATATTTTTCACTGTTTAATTATGTTTAACATTTTAGGACTCACTAAATTGAATGGGTATGGTAAGCCTTCACAATTAATTGATGCTCTCTCACTTTAATAAATGCAAGGATGGAATAATGCCCTAAGCTTTAGCCTAGGTACTGGTAGTTCACTCTGAATATCCATGTCCACGAGGACAGCAGCCACATTCCCCTCCTTCCATAATAAGTTAATATTTTATGGAGCAGAACAGCACAGAGTCAATAGACAATATACAGTGACGTAAAGACCAGAACCTGGTGTATTTTTCATCTCCAAAACCTCAAAACCTCCTGACTGCATATGAGGCAGGTTAGATCTTGTGGCTCTATATTGTCTACAGATATGTGGCTCTCTGTGCTGGTTTGAAAGCAAAACCAGTGAGAGACTCCAAGTCAGAAGTACAATTTAATAGAGCGAAAAAAGAAACAAACAACAAAACAAGTAAAAACAAAATAAAAAGATAAATGCAATAGTACAAAGGACCACTGACAGAGTCAGAATACAAACCCAACCCCCTGTTAGTTAGGGTGGTAGTAGCAGTCCAGATGAAGTAGTCTTGTTGAAGCAGTGATCCTGTAGAAAAGGTCTGGTAGGCAGCTCTTGTCCTCTGGAAATCCAGTGGCTAAGGCTGCCTGTGCTGTCCCAAATCCCAGATTATATCCAGGTGGATATGCTTGGCTCCTCCCCCTGGATGGAGCATCTCACAATGGATGGATATCATTTCATGAGTCGTGCATTGTTTCCTTGATGGCCCATTAACCAGAGATAAGATAACTGGAGACAGTTGATGAGCCCATTAATCAGAAGATAGAGTGAGTAAGGCAAACACTGCCCACCCGGTTTCAACAGCTCATGGAGATGGTGAAAGAATACATACTTTGGGCACATCTTACATTGTAACCTATGACACTCTCTCACAGAGGGACTTTGTGCAGGGAAGGGGTGGAAGTTTGTCTGGCTTGGGTGGTAGAGTGGCTGCTGAGAGTAGAGGGAAGAAGTTCCTTATCTAGATTATTGATATCAACATGATGGGAAATGCATTGGGCCACATGGCTGTGTTTATAAGCATAATTAACAACATGTAATTAAGCGTACTTAAGGAGAGGAGAAATTACTCTGAGCTTTGAAGTGCCAGGTTGTTTGCAGAAAGAAGCTGAGAATTTGGATCAGCACGGGCTGGAGATGATTTGAGCTCTCAAACACACACTGTAATTGCTCTAAATGTCTGGGTGACCTGATGAGCCAGTCATTCCCTCTCTACTTGGAGGAGTCTGTGAGTTGCAATGGTGAGAGGAGGAGATTGATTCCTTTCCTAGCCTGAAAGGAAAAGCAAAGGACAATGAGGTTCCACTGCCCTGCTTAACCTACAGTTAATACCTGCTTTGGGAAATGGAGCAGGACAGAAATAGTCTGCTGATTCTTTCCAGCTTCAGAAGTTTCCGCCAATGTGTTTAACTTCAATCCCTATTTACCTGATTAACAATGTGTAAGAATATAAGTGCTACTCTAGGGTCAGAGAAGAGGTTTCAGTATTTCACTTTGACAGAGACCAGCAACAGACACTTTGGAAAGGAATATGGGATTTACGTAAGCAGGGAGAGAGCACCACATTCTCACAGCTTTCTTCCATGGCACAATATTCTGTTCAGACAAATTCAGATCTTTCACTACTATATTTTTAGCTATTGAACATGAAAATGGCATGGAGAAATTAAAAGACAGGTATGCTCAGTGCATTAGGGATCTCCATTTCCCTGCTTGCCCTTTCATCCTGTCTTTCCACCAAAGCTCATGCCTCAGAAAGCTGTCACAAGGGCACCAGCCCTCTAATTTTGCAAAACAATCCACAGTTGTTGATTTCAGTTTGATATTTGTTTTGCTATGGTATTTTCCACCAGTATTTCTGCTCGGCCACTGTTGGAGGTTTCTTTTC
>WAAE01023130.1:0-22435 GCA_013400495.1 Nicator chloris
AAAGTATATGCATCTCATGAGCTGGACATACAATGTACTAGGCTACTTACACAAATTATGACACATAAACTTAACAGAGAGGTCTACATTCTGGTAAGTCTGAAATACTTCACTGTCTATATCTAAGATTCTATTTCTACATTTCTAAATACTGAAGACCTAGGTGGCTCTGGTTTCAAGAGGATAAATGAAAGGCAATGCAACTTCTTTGTTGCCTTGTGCATAAATGCTCTGTCCCCTGAAGGAAAATAAATAATATTAAAAAAAAAATAAAACAAATCTAATATATCAAGCCTTTATTGTAATATTTCACAGCTGAGATCCTTAAATTTAAAACTTTAATAATTATATTTTTCAATATAAGATATTCAAGTGTCTGCATAATTTTCTTTCATGATGCTCACATTCACACATTGGTGTGTGCCAGTAGCAATGTGACAATTTACAATCCTAACACTTTTTTATGTTAAATGATAATACTGTGATCTTTCATATTTTTTCAGATGTTGTTTTTCTGCTTCAGCTTGCCTGAAACACAAAATCTACTGCATGTTCAGATGGATACCTGAGGAAAATGCTGCAATGTCAATAAAATATTACATTTCAAATTAGAGATTATTTTGCTATTATTTAAAAGGGAAAAATCATAAACATGCCTCACTTCAAAGGAATTTCAGCTTTTGATTTTCAGTGATTAGATATAGCTTCTTATATAGCTTCTTCAGGTAACCCTAAAGCATTCAGCTATTCAGTTTATAGTATGGGTTAAGGAGTGTTTCAAGTGGAAAGTATTTAATAAAAGTACAAATTCCATTCTCCAAATAATTAAGCATGTTTAAATACAATCATATACATGCATATAGAAACATTCAAAACATAGTTGCTAATTTCTAGCCTTCTTGTTACCAAATTTATAAAACCCTGTCATTGCTGAAATTGAAGTGCTTAATGCCAATTAATTTTATATTTTGTTACAACCATTAGTCCAAGGGCAGAGTTAATTCAGTTTGTATTACTTCTCCTTAGGCTAAGGGGAGGAGGAGGAGGAGGAACCCCTGTTTTCACTAATCTACATTTTATGCACCTGTGTTTCTAAATCAGTTTTACACAATGGCATTTCAATCTCAAAATTTTAAAAACAATAAATACTAAAGACAATGTATCAGATTGGAAAGCAAACACGAGTCAGTATATCTGGTATTCATCACTTTTCACGTTGTTCTTTTTTTTACTCTGACTTATCTATACTTTAAGGAGACAGACAGAGAGACAGAGTTTGTATGAAACAGATTTTTAAAATATATCTTAGTAAAACAAAAAGTACACAAATCTCAGCTCTAAATTTATCAGCTAAATTAAAAGTTTTAAAGATCAGAGCAACCTGAAGTATGTCTATAAACACATATTTTAATTTAAGCACTGGATATGGTGTGCGCTCTTAATGTCGAGTTGTGGTTTTTTTCATTTTTCTTCCTTATTTAATGAATATGAAAGTCACTGTTTTATAATTCAACAAATACCATCATTTTTTTCTAATAGAACAACCAAAAATGTATTCATTCATCCATGCTGGATTTTACTAATAGCTTTTTATTTTTTCCTCCATTTGTTTTATTTATACTATATATGGCTGACTATTGACTAGTCACTGTCACTAAGTTTTGAATTATATACTCAAATAGCCACAGTGAGTTGCATTGTCATTTTAAAATACTGCATAAAGTGCAAAATTTTTATTTTGATACAATATTATTAAAAGCAAATAATGCCTCAGGAATTCTTTATTTATTTTCTATTATGCTTGTCCAATCAATATGTTTTGCTTTAGAAAGATCAACACCTGACTTTCTGTTTCTCTGAAACAGTGTTTGTGAAAGGGATGATACTGTGTGTTGATGGGTGCTAGGGAGATCAGTACTGCCTGGGTAGTTAAAGAAAATCATTGCACAGAGGAACCACAGCTTACTACATGAGTGAAGCAAATTACTTTGATTGATAAAGTATCTACTGCTGTTAAATGAAGAGATCAATTCAAAGGTGATTTATTCAACTGGAAAAACAGGTAACTGGACATCACCTATAAGGAGAGGGCAAAATATTTTCCAGTGCTTTCATAAGTTATAAGCAACCATATTAGTGTATGTAAGCCTTTATTAATTTCAACTGAGTAACCAATTCATCATAAACCATATTGTTCCAATCCATTCCTAAATGGCACATGTCACTAGCAATTATAAACTTGCATGAACAAACTAAAAGAGCATACATTAATGCTCTTACACATTTTATCTGTCATCCAATACTTTGGTGCGGGGACCTTTTTCCAAATATTTTGGCCATTACATTTATTAGATGCTATATCTTTGGGGCAGGATGATGTCTTTATGAAGCTCTATATTACCTAACTCATGGCCACTATGTTTAATTTAGGGATTAATACACTTTGTGAAACAATTAATAAAATGTAAATCCCACTTGGCTTCTTTGCTAAATTATGCAGATTGTTTTTATATCTTTTTGCTGGTGAAAACCAAGATAACTCCACACAAATCAACAGTGAGGCTACTTTATATGATTCAAGAATTTGGCTTAGATATCTGCTTGCTGTAATTCATTCTATAGCAATTTCAAGTCAGGCTGGCCTTGTGCAGTATATTGAGAACACCATATACATCTGCACGTGTGCAGGGAGACAACTTTCACCACTCAATAAACACTTCCCTTAGAGCAATTTCTGGACCTGCTCATGTTTTTCTTATTCTTTTTCCTTCACAGTTGCTCTCTAAGAAAAATTTTCCTCTCTACTGCAATAGGGTTTTTGCTATGAAGACATGCCTGAGTGTACCTATTCTACAAGTATGCCATTGCTATAGTCAGAACATTCCCTTGTGAACTGTTATACAGGGCTTCTCATGCAAGAAATCAAGGAGAAGACATGAAACCTGGGGTTGCCTAGGAGTTATCTCTACTAAAATGCATTTTTGAGACTACAGTGGCTTCCTGGACCTGTGACTGTGTGCCTTCACATGTTCCCAGTTACATGACACATCCTCTAGTTCCTAGGACTGCTCCAAAGAAAAATCAATTCACGTTGGTGAGATCTGGTAAAATGTCTGCTTTTTATTTAAAACCACAGAAATACAGAAAGCCAGACAGGAAATTATTTAGTAATTGGGCTATCTCAGCTTGGTCTGACATGGATTTTATGGGGGCAGTTGATCTCAAACCTTCAAAGTTGTTTAGTCTGCCATCAAACTCCATAGGAAGTCTACATCCAAACAACTTTGAATCTTCAGTCTTTTTTTGTCTCCTGGCTGCATTTCCCAGTACACCAGGATGTTCCTGCCCCAGGCTTCCTTTTCTTTTAGGGACAAGAGAGGATGAGAAACATGGGACATTCCTGCAAATACCCATGACTACTCAGAGCTGCATCAGATTCTGCTATTGAGTTGTCTGTTTTGTGCCTCATTTGCTTCTCATTATAAGTTATATATTAAAAAAGTATGTAAAGACTTACATGAATGACAGTCACTTGCTCAGTGTAGTGGTGAGGGTGGAGATGAGAATCAGAGTCTGCACAAGAAATTAGGTACCTGTTCAGGAAATTTTGTCTCTTGTATAAAAATGCATTCAGCAGCATGACTGCATGACAGCTCTATAGCCACAAAGCCCACAGCCCTTCTGTTATGGGGTCACAAAAACGATGTTATGAATATTCCAGCATTACTTTATATGTTTATAAGGTTCCCCCAAACCACTTAAAAACAGTTAGATTCATCCTCTGTCCAGAGATAATACAAGCAAAGTCCAAGGGAGAAAAATTTGTTGTGAGGAAATTTAGAGGAAGGAGCAGAGATAACCAGGCACAAAATGAATGGACTTCTGCTTTACTGTGTAAACAGCAGATTGTGGTACTGCTGTTGTTTGAGGATAAAAATGTTATTTTCCAATCCCACGCAGAAGGTGTTTAGTTTCTTCTCAATCTGTATAATAAGTATCAAAGAAGAATAAGGGTCTGTCTTCCTCCCTCAGTATTCTACTTTCCTTACCTTTACATGACAAATATATTCTATTCATTATCTGTAATCAAATAGTATATAGAGGTTCCACCTCTATATAGATCAGGACCCCGTTGTGCTGGATACTGGACAATAACATAGAGGTGAGATACCTTGAAAATGTTATAGTTTCAGCAGACATGAGCAAACACAGGAGATAAATTAGACTGAGTAGCTTACTCAGGGTCATAGAGTACACCTGTGGTAGTTTGGAGCTCCCAATTCATTACAGCAGGAAAGTCCAGCTTAAAGACTTATACCCAGTTGGCCAAGGGAAGATGTGTAGGCCCTGTTCATACCTGAAGAGCCCTTAGGAAGGAGAGCAGGTTGTATCAGGCAACTTCTTGTCATACCTCTTCTTCCTGGAGCTCCTCAGGTGTGGACTAAGAAAGAGGACAGAGATTAACACCCTAGGACAGATGTTAACTGGACAAATACCCCTCTGCAAGGTCTCTTTGAAAACCAAGTGGAGTGTAGGATGGCTGAGATTCCTAAGGCAGATGAGAGAACGCATCTGTTGCAATGAAGATGCAGATAATAAATCCAGTGAGTTGGGATGCATGTTTCACAGTCTGGACCACTCTGAAGGGAGGGTAGACATGGCAGAGGGATTGAGTGACACAGGGCTAAACCATGGGGTTTAATACCACTGAAAGAAGACAAAGACCACATATAAAATTTACTTCAAAACTGTGTGATATTTGCTGATACATCTGCATACTTCATTTGTGTTTTCATTAATCCACTTCTCTTATTTATCTGTTATTCAGGTTTTGAGAACAGTTCTTTTTCTAACATTGATTTACTGAGGTACAACCATTGTTTCATGTGGCTGTCCTCAGAGCCCAGCATACACACTCACACTTCCAAAGCTGGACCTGGAGAGTAACAGAGCAAATCCAGCTCCACTAGATTACTCACTACTTTTCATAAGTAGCAATTAGCTACATAAGCTGTTCCTTCGAGTGCTGCTGGAGTTTTCTTTTCATGATTACTGTGAGGTAAAGCCTTTAGTCAGATCCTCCAAAGTCTTAGGAATATCAATTCCAGCAAATAATTAAACTAAGTCTTGTATATATATTATAGATGTACTCTAGTCACGTCCACATTTCGTTGTATGGACCACGGACAAATGCAGAATGAACAATTTCATTCAATCGCCATTCATTCTGTCATCCATTTTCCTTTGCTGGCAAAAAGTCTTTTCTCTCACTTCTGCATTTATTTATGCTATTTCATGGATTGATATGGTGGAGAAACAAGCATTCACTTGAATATTTCTTCCCTTATACCTAAAACATGAGGGACCCTAGGGGTCTAGGTTTTAAAAAACAAGAGTGTATTTCCAACAGTAACATCAACAAAGAGAAATTTTTCCAGATACAAGTTATTTCAATCCCCAAATATAATATTTCTCTTTGATTTGCTGCTCTATCTTGCCTACAGTTAGCATAAGAATTACTTCAGCTCAACAAAACTACTTACAGAGAATAGACATGCATTGAACCTGGCTAAAAGAACAGTTTGGTTTCTGGCAGGACACTGAAGGAGCTAAGCCTTCATTTTAGTTTTGATATAGGAAATTTAGTAGCAAACCTGAAGCTGGTATTGTTCTTAATCTGTTGACTCCAAATGAGAGACATTGAACCCAACAGTGATATTTATGAACCTCCCCCCCAAAAGTACTCTGCCCTGAACACATGCAGAAGTTCACAATGACATGAAAAATATCTCCACAGGCCTACTTATGGGAAGTCTGGCATTGTTTTCTCCAGTTCACAGAGCTTTGTTTTCATTATTTCAGAGTTGAAAACATGAAACAAAATTCTTATACTTGTCATTCTTCCTATACTTGCCTGTAACAGATTTGTTTCAACACTGTATAACTTCCACTTTATATGCAGCCTGTGTCAATTTCATAATATGCCATAAAACTCAGAGTGATAATTTGTTTTATCTGTTTGGAAAAGAAAAGGAGAATTAGTTTTTATATGCACAATTTTATTTGTGGGTTTAATGTATTAGTAACAGATCTTATGCTAAACTTCCTAATCACTTTTTCATGAAGCATGATTTTAAAATATTGTTGGGCTATAATGAATGTTCATTTTCTTACAAACACCATATGAAAATGTGACACATGATATGCTTTCTCAAAAGAACAAGTTATTTCTGGTGTTGCAGTTCAGAAGTACTGATACAAACCATCTGATCTACTAAGTATGATAATTACATAACACTTTTTCAGGACAGTAAAACTATTTAGAAAGTCTGCCTTTTTGAATGACCCTCCATGAACCTCAGAATGTGACAGATTTCCCAAGTGAACCACAAAACAAACATATCTATAATATATATGTCGATTATCACTCTCAAACATAAAAATTTGGTAGATAATAAAAAAATCCTTTCTGTACGACATGAAATTCAAGCTCACGATAAACATATAGAATGATAAAAAAAAGGAATTGAGCACAAGGACCACCAACTTTACAAAAATAATCAGTTGTGAAATTAGTTTCTACTTTTATTATTGTCTTTGGTATAATAAATCAAATAGAACACACGTCAATATTTTTTCTTTTTTTTCCCTTTTCTGAGTAACGGAAATATTGCAGTTAAATATGCTTGCAGGGATAATAATATTGCAATTTAGTAATACTGCAGTGAAAACACAGGAGAATTTTGTAAATTCCCATTTTGGACCATTTTCACTGGGAACTTAGATATTGTACTTAATGGGAACCTCAATACTAACTTAATTGCACTGGATCATTTGGATTTATAGTAAGTTTCATTCTTAAGGGAGTTTGATCCCTTTCTGTAAGTACCTAAACCATTCACTCACTGTAAAGAGATCCTGTTCAACTAGCTTAATATATATGTAGTCATTAGGTTAACCTATATGTAATCATTGGTTGAGGTGAATTTTTTCACATAAGTCTGTAGGGCAAAGTAGTTTTTTGACAAAATACTATCAACTAACAAAAGACAAAAAAATCCCGGAAATTAAGGGTTTTGTTTCAATTTTCTGTGCTAAAAGAAATTCCACTGCCCAACCCCACCTGCTACCCTCAAAAAACAAACCTTAAGAGATTAAATCTGATGCTGATATTTGTGAGCTCAGTAGGATAGTGCAGTAGCTGGTATTCCAGGGCACTCAATAGCCCCAAAGAGATGAGGGATTTACAACTTGATATGGTGAAAGGCTGGAACCCATAAGAATGTCAAGTGACACTGAATTGGGTTTGCATGGCCTGGGTTTGGAAGTAGGGGGCTTGCTATAGGGGTGGCTGCTGAGAGAAGCTGCTGGAAGTTTTCTCCGTGTCTGGGAGAGCCAACCCCGGTGGCTCCAAAGATGGGCACCGCGATGCTGGCCAAGGCTGGGCCAAGTAGAAATGGTAGTAACACCTCCGTGATAACATATTTAAGAAAAAAGAAAAAAAAAACGTTGTGTCACAGTTTTAATTGTGGCCAGAGAAGACCAGAGTGAGAAGATGTGAGAAGAACAAGCCTTCAGACACTGAGGTCGGTGAAGAAGGAGGGAGAGGAGGTGCTCCAGGCACCAGAGCTGAGATGCATCTCCAGCCCCCGGTAAAGACCATGGTGAAGCAGCCCCTGCAGCTCTTGGAGATCCACAGGGATGTAGATATCCATCTGCAGCCCATGGAGGAGCCCATGCTCCCATGGAGAGGGTGGATGCCTGAGAGGAGGCTGTGACCCCAAGGGAGACCCCGAGGGAGACCCATGAAGAGAGAGGACAATGTTGGAACAGCCTGTCCTTGAAGGACTGCACCCCATGGAAGAGTGACCCACGCTGCAACAGTTTGCAGGGAGCTGTTGCTCATGAGATAGAGCCACATTGGAGAAATTTGGGGAGAACTATCTCCCATAGAAGGGACTTCACGGTGCAGCAAAGGAAGGACTCCTCTTCCTGAGCAGCAGAAAAAAAACCTCAGATGATAAACAGACCATAGACCCCTTTCCCTGTCTCCTTGCACTGCTGGATGGGGAAGTAGAGCTGGGAAGGAGGAAAGGGTGGGGGGAATGTGTTTTAAGGGCTTATTTTAGTTCTCATTACCTTGCTCTGATTTTGTTAGTAATAAATTCACTTCATATCCCTAAGCTGAGCCTGTTTTGCCCATGATGATATTTGATGAATGGTCTCTCTCCCGATCCTTATCTCAACTCATGAACCCTACGTTAAATTTTCTCTCCTCTGTCCATTTCACAGAGAGTGAGAGAGCGGCTTTGATGGGTGTCTGGCCAGCCTTAATCCATGACATCCATTATTGAATATACTTTGGCCTCTGTGCTTCTTTTTATTCGACTCACCAGTAAATTGCACAGTTCCGAAAAAGATATGATTTATTTATAAGAATCAACTAAAAAACCAACAAAGAAGATAAAACTAGAACAGACTCTGTTTATTCTATTTTTAATATATATATTCATAGAATAAGATTTTCTGATTAAATGAAACAATTTGTTATAAAACTTATGAGAGAAATGGGTATTTTTCTTTTTTTTCAGTTCAACATTAAAACATATTTTGACACGTTAGTGTCTTCGACACAGTCTAAAACTTGTGTTTTAGAAATAGAGTAAATGTTCCCATGGGTCACAATTTCAGTTTTTGAGTAATGCTATAACTACATATGTTTGTTGTTGTCATTTATATCAAGAATAATTTTCATTATTTTCTGATTAAGAATGAGATGTTATCAGGATTCATATTAACTATGAGTTTTTAACATGTAAATGTAATTTCTAAAGCAAGAGTATTGACATTGAAAGTTAAAAAAGAACACAGACTGATTTTAAGGTATAAAATTTCTCAAGTACATTTTGTGTCAAGTTCAATTTCTATTTGTTTAAGAAAAAATTGCTAGGGAAAAGCGTAATCACTTTAAATTATATGAGCTGGCATGATTTCTAGTAGATGCACATGCATATTCATCTATTGTAAACTTCGGAAAATGAATGATTGTTATTCTAATAAGTAGTAATGATTTCATACAACCACCTTCATCTTCAGGTAGTTCTCTCCATTACCAGTGATGGGATTCACACCAGCTGACCTATAATAAAAGACAGTTGCCTTAGACACCGAAGCAATGTTCTCATAGAACAGCACAGCACATTTTTAAATTAAAAACATTTCAAGGGAGTGATCAGTATCACTTTGACAACACCATAAAATTCATTACCAAACATGAAGAATAATGAAGCATGACAGCCATAAAAGGTGTAATGAAAATGCTCAGTTAATAAGAAGAATGGATTTACCCAATTGGAGCTTTCCAGTGATGGGTTTTGAGGGTTTTTTTGAGCATTTACCTTCCATTTGTTTAGTTGAGGCTGCTTTTTCTGCCAGCAATGCTCCCCTTTGGCACAAAAAACACCATATCAACATGATTAGTTAGATTTCTAAAATGGCAGATAAATGGCAGTTATGAAATTGTTCCCTCCTGCCTGTGCTTTAAGGTTAAACTGAGGCCAAGCTCAGTTCATTCTAGACTAAGCCACCGAAGCAGGAGATTATCTCATGCCTAGCCCTCAGGGTCCTTGTAGGTGTTTCTGCTTTCTTAACACCATGCTAAGTGGGTGTCCTGGTTTTGGCTGGGTTAAAATTCATTTCCTTCTTAGTATCTGGCACAGCGCTGTGTTTTGGGCTCAGTGGAGAATAATGTTGAAAACACACCGATGTTTTGGTTGTTGCTGATCTGTGCTTATCCTAAGCCAAGGACTTTTCAGTGTCTCAAGCTCTGCCAGTGAAGTGGAGCACAAGAATCTGGAGGAAGCACAGCCAGAACGGTTGACCTAAACTGGCCAAAGTCATATTCCATACCACAGAATGTCATGCCCAGTATAAAAACTGGGAGCAATTGGCTGGGAGAGACATCACTATTCCCCCACAAGAGGCATGGAGATTTTAGTCAGGGTTGACTGTGTCCTCCTACCCCTTATTTCATGAATTCAGGAGGTAACAGAAGGAAAAAAGGACTCTTTGGAGGTCTGTCCTAGGGTACTGTGGACAGAAGACCAGGAGAAGTCTTCTTTAGAAGTTCTTTAATGTGTACAGATAAGATTCCTTTCAACACTTGAACACAGTCAGCTCTAAATGCCCATAACCTCTCTTCCATATGAAAGTAATGAACTTCACAAGGTTTCTACCTGTTTTACATTGTCAATGAGGTGGCCACGGCTAGCAGGGGGGAGAAAGGATGTGAAATTTGATCTTTCAATATTGACATAAAGCCTTGACAACAGTACCCTGTGGAAGGCTTCCAGGATCTGGCAAACAAGCTGACACGGAACAGAGTTAAAACACGCTTGCAGAAGTAATGCGAGGAAGTGAGAGGATTTTCAGAAACCTTTGAAATATATACAGTCGTATAAAAATAAGATAATTTCTGACTAGGCCGAAAGGGAATACACACTGGTATTTGACAACAAAATATAAAAGAGTTGAAGTTGTTAATTTGGTTTTGTTTTTTATAAATATTAGGGGGAAATCTAACAAGGGAATTAAAGAAAATAGTCTGAGATTATTCATCCTCCAAGAGCAAAATTTTCAGCCCCCCAAAAATGATGAAATAATTCAATAAACCTCAGATAGGAGACATCAAAGAATCCTCTCACCACAAAAATATGCATCTAAAAATAGACAACTAGATCAAAGAAAAATGTGTTTTTCTCATAGTAAAAGTCTATAAATACTGAAAAACAATAAAGTAAGATGAATTAACCGAAGGGACTGGTTGGAAGTGAGGAAGGATATGGACATAAGCATAGAAAAACTTCAACTGAGAAATTAATCATTTACGTGCCTTCAGAAACAAGAAGATAATATATAGCACTGATAAAGTAGATCAGACTGATAGATAAAAGTTCCAGAGTTTAAAGAAAACTGAAGGTTAAATGTAGTAAATGAATTAACCATAACAATTATCACAATTTACATAAACAAAAATGTCATGCTTAGATTAAAGAATATATTATTCGATTTGCCTTATAACATCACGTGTCCATGATAGTGCCTCAGAAATGCTAACATTAAGGTCACTACAAGGAATGAAAAGAGAAGCATAATTTGATGCTTTAATTAATACTCTTTATCTGGGAAATTGTAGTTATGAGTTATGATAAATAGTTAAATAGTGAGGTGTCAAAATGACTGCAATTTGAAATATCCAAGAGGAGAATATGAAGTAGCTATAGTATAAATGAAGTAGCTAAATCTACACTGACACACTCTTAAAATACTATACTGTGTCTCAAGCTTAATTCATTCAAAATCTGATTGAAAGGTTTTCCTTCCTCTCCATACTACATCCTTTTCATATAAAGGAAACTTCTGAGAAAAAGAAAACCTCCAAGAAATCATGGTAAAAACAAATTAAGAGGAACGAAAATGAAAAAAAAATATACGGATAACACTGTTTAAAAGCATTTTGCCACAAGCAACACGCAACCTCTGGCAAAAAGGTGTTAAAAAATATCAAAGGAGTAAATCCAGACCACACAGTTATGGCAGAACAAAGGTTTTCAGAGCACAAAAGCAGCTGTGCTGAGCCAGACCAAAGGCTGGCCAAGCCCCATGTCCCACTTCCATCAATGATGACAAGCAGATTTCTAAGGAAGATCAAAATGGTGACGCATGCTGTGAATGCTCTCTGAAGTCCACAGTGATTTACTACTCAGGAGCTTCTTGAAACGGAAACAGGCCTTTAATAGAATCAGGTCTCTGGTATTTCTATGAAATATCTTAAAGTGATATTTTTGTCCACTTCCTTTTTTGAAGCATGCAAACATTGAGCATCCAAAATATCCTGAGCAAAATTCTTTCAAAGTGTATCCCATGAAGATGCAGCTGAATCTGATGCCTTAGAAAGGCTGACCTGAAACAGAGACTGGACAGAGCTAGAGAATAAAGTAGATGTTTATTGAAAGGACAAGAGCCTGACCAGGGGATTTAATTGTCCAGTTACAGCTTCAGGCTGTGAGGTCTCGTCCTTCTTGTCCCTCTCCCTTCAGTCCACCGTTGTTTATGCTTTTGGGCCTGAAAGTTGTCCTTGGTCTTCAGCAGGAGATTTGTTTTGTCTACCTACTCTGTGAAGAGAGCTTACTAGGACTTAATATGAGGCATAGAACTACACATTTAGTCAGTACAGAATCTAAAAAACATGTAAGCTAAAACTTAAGGCTTCACCTCCAACTTAATACTGATGTTTGGCTTGGTTTTAGAGTAACCTGTTTGTCAGATGTCAGGGGATAAGTAAGCTAACACTTTACAGGGTAAGGAAAGTAAAATACACAAACTTCAACTGACAAACGAGTCATTTATGTGCCTTCAGAAACAATAAGATAAGAGGCAATAATTAGCAGCTTAGAAATTCAGGAGAAAAACACTAACATGAAACTACTCGGATCGATGGAAAAAGCATGGAATCTGCTTTCTGGCAGCACCAAAGACCAATCATCCCAGAGCCACAACTGGGCTGACTGACACTTTGCACCATCATACGACTGCTGATACAGAGACCATGACAAGGCATAGGGGCACAGGAATGATAATTTTTGCTCCCCATTAGGTGCTCTAGCCAGCCATTAAACCATTGTGTGCTTGTAAGTGGTCCATATACTGCTTGCAGTATCTTTTTGTATAAAGTGAATACTGAAAGAAAAGTGACCTGGGGAAAGAGAGTTACCTATCTACATATTATGTAGACAACTACCTCCCTTTTTTTTTGCTTTGAACCTACCACCTGCTAACAGCATATGATACTCTCGTTCTCACTCTGGAAGAGAAAATGAACCATCTGTCTCTTTTTATCTATTCCTTTTCCCTTATGATAGGACAGATTTCTGTCAAAACCTTCCCTAAATTGTCACTTTTCAGACTGAATTGTCCTGGGCTATTTATGAATTCCCTTGACTGCCATTCTATGTTTTTGATTATTCTTGGTGGCTTTCTGTGAACCTTTTCCAGTTCTGTTACATCCTTTTTTAGATTTTGGGATAAGAGCTTTTTCTACCAATAGGATTATGTTTTCTGTTTTCTTTTCTACTCTTTTCTTTAGAGTTCTTCATATTCAATTTATTTTTGACCACTGCTGAACACAGAGCCGACATGTTCATGGAGCTGTTCATCATAAGATCCAATTTCTGAATTATAACAATCAATACAGAGCACATCACTAATGAATAAAGTATCCTTTAAAAGTAGAATTTTTATCCAGATGAGAAAAAGAAAAAAAAAAAGCATAAGGTTTGCTTTTTTAAAAGTAAAAAAGGATGACGAAAAAAGAATAAACTTGTAGAGAAGTAAAACTAGTTTTAAAATATGTAAATATTATTTGGTTTATAAGGCAAGAGTTTGGTAGCAAAAGGGCTACAAAGGTGGCCTCTGTGAGAAAAAAAAGACTGGGGTTGTCCCTCTATCAATACAGCTGACTACAGACACCTCCAGAAAGGACCCACTGCTGGCCAAAGCTGAGGCCATCGGCAATGCTGGTAACACCACTGGGATAACTTATTTGAGATGAGGTAAAAAAACTGCACTGCAGGTGTGAGAGGAGAGAGAATATATGAGAGGAACAGCCCTGCCCACCTCAAGGTCAGCACAGAAGTGGGGTCAGGAGGTGCTCCAGACACTGGAGCAGAGATTCCCCTGCAGCTCCTGCTGCAGACCTTGGTAAAGCAGCTGTTCTTCTGCAGCCCATGGAGGTCAATGGTGGAGCAAATGACCAAATAGCTCCAGCAGCCCCTGGAGAATCCCAGCCACAGCAGGTGGATGCCCAAAGGAGGCTGTGACCCCAAAGGAAGCATTTGCTGTAGCAGGGTCCTGGCAGAACCTGTGACCCAGCAAGAGACCCAGGCTGAAGCAGTCTTTTCCTGAAGAACTTCACCCTGTGGAAGGGACCAACAGTGAAGCAGTTCATGTATGGCTGTCTCCAATGTGAAGGACCCCGCAATGGAGCAGAGGAAGGCCATGAGGAGTAACATTAGCCCCATTTCCCAGTCCCATGGTACTGCTCAGGGCATGAAGGTGGAAGAGTCAGCAGTGAACATGAGTCTGCGAAGAAATGGGGGTGTAGGTGGAAGATGGTTTTATATTTGTTCTTACTTCCCATTATCCTACTCCATTGGATAAATAAATTAAATTTACTTCCCCAAAGTAAATGATGCTTTGCCCATGATGACAGTCAGTGGGTGGTCCCCCTGTCCTTATCATGACCCACAATTTTTTCAAACATATTTTTTTTCCCTGTCCTGTTGAGAGATGATTGAGATGTTACAAGAACAGAAAAGATGTGGCCACAGCAGAAAAGCTGACTGAATATTTTATATCAGTGTGGAAATCAGAAGGAGCTTTCCTATGACAAGTGAGTCATTGAAACAGTCTCAGACTGAAGTGTCAGTGGAGGATGTTTTAGAATAAATTAGTAAAATAAAGAATAAAGTATCTCCAGTGCCATATGTTATTCATTCAGAAGCTCTGAAGGAGCTCAAGTAGTAAATTGTGTAATTGTTAACTGTAGTATATAATTTATTACTAACATCACCATTAGTAAAGGAATTGAATTTGACAAAAGATTCAGATTTATAAATTTATCATTCAGGAAGACATGTGAAATTATAGGTCTGCACATTTGACTTCCATAGTCTGCAAATTGCTAGAATCTCTTGGTAGATTTAGCAGAGACATAAATATACACGGAGCAATAAGATAGAAAACAGGGCTTTTGTAGAGGGAAATTATGGTTAAAAAAACTTTTAGAGTTTGTTAAAGAATCAATAAGCATTAAGATAACTTTGATGTAACTGGCAGAGTGGTTTTGAATTTGAAGAACCTTCTGACATACTCCTGAATAAAGAGAGAAATCTATAACAAGATGGAATGAAAGAGTTTTCCCACAGTGGAAGGGTACTGCCATTGATGCGTCTGAATGATTTGAACCAGGACTTGTGATGTTCATCAGAAGAGATACTCTGTGGAAAGGTGATATGGAAAAGTTTGCTGATTACAAAATTACTACTCTCTGTATTCAAAAGTGAAATTAATTGCTAAGGTTGCAGAAAGATCTCAGAAAAATGAATGAGTCAAGTTTGCTGTCACTAAATGCAAAGCAATATAAATGGAGGGGAAAAAAAAGATAACACACACAATTTGCATCTTTAAATTACCTGTTATGGTAAAAGCTCTTGCATGGATCAGTGGAAAACAGCATATTAAAAAGTACATTATTGGGAAATTATTAGAAATTACAAAAGAAAAACAGAACAGACCAGTCACTGTGATGCTACATAAACCTGTGTTGGGTTAAAAATGTAAATTATTCTCTGCAATCCTGGTCACTCAGTTAAAAATGACACAGCAGATTATTCTTGAAAACTTGCCTTTCCCACTTCCAGGTGACATGTTCAGGATTATGGAGTGAGTTAGACTAGACCTGAGGTGTGCCTGACTCCTGTATCTTTGACTTTATAATTATATCAATTGATTTAGTAAAGGATTTTAAACCTCTCCATAAACCTTGTTTCTCTAATTCTCCCAAGATCTTTGGAAAAATAACATAAAGGGCTTTCTATCAGCCTCTACTTCTTTTTGGTTAATCAAGCAGAGAACTTAGGCTTCTTCTCTAGCAACCTGTGGCTCCATAGTCCTCATTTCATCTCAGAAGGTCATATTTCTATTTGATTTTTCCTACCTCAAAATGAGTGGGATACGCATCTTGTTTTTCACCATCTATTATTAGCAAAGAATTTTTCCTTGGACAGCTTTGCAGGAATATTTAGGTATAAATGTTATTGTGCTATAAATGTCCATCTGATCTGTTAGAGCATAGTGGTAATAACACCAAGATTGTGGGTTTGATCCCTGAATGGGTCATTCACTTAAGAGTTGGAGTCAATGATCCTTGTAAGTCCCTTCCAGCTCAGAATATTCTGTGATTCTTTGATCTAAAAGTACAGGAATCATATATAGGTATCTTTCATTGTGGATAATCTAAAAGTAGGTTCCATTTACAGCTGAAATCCATGTTCTTGTACCTTTTTCATTTAGGCTAAAGAACAGGGAAAAAAAAAAAAAAAGGTTTCATTCATCATCATATTCTTCCTGTTACTAGGAGTGGAGGAAGAAGATTTGTATCTGGACGCTTTTTGGAAACACAGATTGAAGAGCAATCTTTGTCCAAAAGCATGTTGAAGTACCAATGCATAGTAAATTCAGATACAGTTCAGCTGAATTACAAGACTCTAGGTACGAGATGAATACATCAGCATTCATTTGTAATTCGTGGCTTTACACATAGAAGTGAATGAATAATCCCTTAACAGAGGAAAACTGAAGGGATAAACAGAGGTCTCGTGTTTATTTCCTCATTTTAATGACAAAACCAAGAAAAGGGGTAGAAGTGTCGCTGACAGTTTCATGTGATGGATTGGTCTATATGCCTGAACATTAGGAACAAGCAACCCTCAATATCTGAAAGAAGACTGCTTAGCGTGTAAACATTAGATAGAATTGAAAGCGGCAGTTTCCACAGGCCCCCTACCAAGAGAATGCACAGGGGGTGTATGTTCTTTATTGCTTGACACTCATGCATAGAGACAGCACAGCTTCTGCAGTTTAAGTGAATCTCCTTAGGTTTAATGTTCCATTGAAATTTTGCTGAAATGTAAAACATATTTCAAAGGAACAAAACATTTTCTCAAGCAGAGACCATTTTACTGTCACGGTACATTTTTCTCTTTTGTGGAAGCTAATTCCTGAAATAGACATATATTGGAAAAGCCAAACTGTCAGGGTCACTGCTGGCACCACAAAAATGTTCAAAGTAGCATTTTAACATCAAAGAATGCCTGCAGTTGAAGAGATCATTCAAAGTATGCCAGCAGTGCTGTAATAGCTGCACCCGTGCAGCACCCCAAACCCCTTACAGATTGTCACAGAATCAGATTTCACTGATCCTTGGTTGTTTTTTTACTTCTGTCCTGGACCATTTCATTTACAATATGCATCCTGAATCAACTGTGTTGGCATAACTAAGCAGTGTCAAAGGGCTGCACAGAGGGAAGAATAATTGGCTGAAGGTGGTGGCATTCTGAGTTTCTTAAACAAGATTTGCTGAGAGAGACAATTTTTCATGAAACTACAGATGAGGCATAAAAGAACAGAGTCAGGCTCATATTTGTTTGAGAAACAGTAGGAAGGCTTTTTCCTTCATTTCTTTTTGTTATATTCTACTTTAAAAACACTGACTAAAATTTCTTTCTTCATTAAAAGGTTTTTTTCATCCATGCATTAGTTAGCCTTAGCACACACTTAGTATCAGAAAAACTGTGCAGTTCTGAACACAGAGCACAGAGACTCTGAAAAACAAAAGGTATTTGCAATCCAACAAGGCGCTCTCGGCATCTGCGTTGGATAAAACTCACAGGGAAAAATACACACTTAAAAACAATTTGGTTTAAAAATTGAAATAAGAGACTTCATACAAGTTTTTAGAGACATACAAGTTTTTGGAGAAACAGCAAGGGATAAAATACAGATCTATAGAAAGAAAATGCTAGGCAAAATTAAGACAAACACATAAAAACGAATTCCCACTAGCAACTATAAATGAGACACTTCTAGTGATATCTCGTGTTTTAAGAGGATAGCATAACTATTTCAGTATCAAGCTCAAAATATCCTCTAAACAACCATGCTGTGATAATACTTCCAGTGCTTCTCACTCAGCATGTAGGACAAGAGCTTCATAAGAGGTCCATAAAAAGAGGACAAATGTGAATTTTGTAAGCATTATATTGCTTTTTTTCACGATCCTTCAGCTCTATAGCTAGGTACTCTGTTCATATTTCAGGCCAACTGCCATGAATATTTGTTGTTCCGAAGAGTTTTTTCGTCTATCTTTCAGTGTTTTTTAAAAATTTCCTTTGTGGTTCTTTAAAAAGTTAAAAGATCTCTTGCAGCTGTTATCATCTGTCATCATTGGGCTGCTTCCACCACTCCCACCTCTTTAGGGGGCAACCTTGCTTCTTTCTGTGAGTCTCACTCCAGAATAACTTTGGGTTAAAAAGACCTATGGGTCACAGGTGAAGAAGCTGCAAGCCAGCTCTCTTGGTTGGTCATGGAACAAAGGCTGAATTTCAGCCTGCTGACATTTAGGTGCTAATATGAACAGGTTCTCCCTCTGGAGGCTTTCAAAGACAGTTGCTGTTCTCCATTCATTACATAGGAACCCTTGTTATTTACCATTGAAGAATAAAGTGTAAAACTTAGTCCAACTTTTGCCTTTATGCCACTCAAAATGGAACCCAGAAAAAAATATGTTTTTCTTTTATAAGGAGAAGGAAACCTTCCTTTAAAACAAAAATTCTTCATGGGAACTGGCTGAGAAGCTTTGTACTCTATTCTGTTTAGGGGTTTTAGTTTGGGGTGGGTTTTTTTCCTTATTTTGTCCTTTTAATTTTATTTTGTGCAAATTTACACTGCAGATACCATAAAACATAGTGCTTATTAATCTAAGTTTTCAGTACTAAGCAATACTTTAGTGTGTTCGGCTAAAATTTCAGAAGCAACTGTTTTAAATTAATACCTTATTTGTGTATTTGTTCTTGTATTTGTTTGTTTATAAGTTTATGTGACCTAATTTTTTCAAATAATGTTTAAATAAATTAATTATTTTAATTAAGAACATGACCCCACCTTTTCATGTCATTACAATAAGGATACAAGTAGACAGTATACTTTTGGGCTACATTAAACACATCCATTTTGGACAAATTCGTCCTACTGATGGAAAAAGTAGCTAAAGCAGCAACACTGACATAAATTAAGACCTCTTTCCAGAGATGTTCTAAAAGCAGATCTGGCCAACTAACTCTTAAGAAGACCACCAAGAGTAGTAAAAACAACACATAAGCCTGTTTTTTTAGACCATTTTGCCTCCACCATAATGGCACAGATACTGACAGGAGATTAATCCCTCTCCTGGAGCATGGGAAAATTGGTCAGCTGCAGAAGATTCTGGCTGCAGACATCCACACTAACAAAGATGATACTCCTCCTGGTGATATGTGAATATTATGAGAATTAGTTACAGATCCCTTTCCTGCTATGTTTACAACTGACTGTGCTACTGCAAGGAACACTGCCAGAGAAATACAAATAGGTCTGCACACTGCTGGGATTAGTTGCAGTAAACTGTTTTGCTTGTGCATCCAACCATGAATCATTTATGACATGAAAGTATAAAGTAACCAACAAACTGCTCACAATAAAATGGGGCAGTGAAGACATTTGTTAAAGAGTATCGTTCTTATGATTGTGAATACCTTACTGCATCCCTAAAATTCACTTCTCATGCTTTGATAAGGGACACTGTGCAACACAAAAGCAGCTCAAGAAATAAAGGTGAAAAGGAATATATCAATGGTTATATTTTAATTGCCTTTGAAAACTTTGTTTGAAATAAAGGAAGTGGGAGTAGGCAACAGAACAGTACTTTATTATTAAAAGATTATTGCAAAGGGAAACAAAGTCTGACACCTGCATTCCTGTTAATTAATACCTTATTCCTTGAAAATTCCTATTGTTCTTATTGACATTACTTATAAAATATGCTGTTCCCGTTATGATACAACTCGCCGTGGCAGAGAGTCTTAAAATGGATTTGGCCTTGTAATATGTAAAACAGTTAGAAACTGGTTTTAAAGACAGCGGAAAAATGATTAGGTAAGGCAGAACTCTGCTAAATGATGAATGTTTTGTTTCTCCCATACAGTTTTTATCTAGTATGACATATTCAGCCTGCAGCTGTAACATGACAATACCATGAAACACACACTTCATTCTTAGTGATGTGTTGAAATACCCAGGGAAATGTTTGTTGCAGATTTGTTTATTGGTTTTCTTCCATTTCAACTAATAAAAAGCCAACCATCAATATGGTTTCTGTAATATTGCCAAAAGTTGTCTCTGAATGAGGTTAATTTAATCACAAATACTCAGTATTCACAGTAAGGACACCATCATTCATACATTTTCCTAAAGTAATTGAGTTCATAAAGAGAATAGGACACAAGAGTTGAAATCCCTAATGCCAAAGCCTGAATGGACCATTCAACCGTAATTTTCATGAACAGACGTATCACACACCTTCAGCACTTCAGGTGTTTTATTTTCTGAATTCCCATAGGTTCTCTCCCACTTTCTCTTTGAAAGGATGTTGGTGTGACCTAGTCCTCACTGTCACAGCTGTCTGAGCTCTGCCAGTAAGTGACAGACGGTTCACATAGTTAGCAAATGAGCTGCACTTCTAAATGGTATAGTTTTCCTTTCCAAAAACGTATTCCATACAAGGTCAATAGAAAAACTTTGGAGGTTCACAGTTCATTAGGGAAATCAGCAGAAGGGCTTGCTGCAGCTGGAATTGATTTTAAATCATACTGGCATCTGTAAAGCAATGACATAAAAAAAATGTTGTCAACAATGCTCTATATCTGCTGTGGTCACCTTCCAGGGAATTGATCCAAATGAGGGGACCTGCAACTCAGGAATCTGAATTCAAAGCTATGGTCCCAGGAAAATGTGGTGACAAAAAATGTACTAGATTTTCAGCTGGTGTAACATGTATAACATGTAGACTTCAGGACCTCCAGCTAGTAGAAATAAACCCATTTACTGTCTTTCTCTGTACAGTGCAATACAGTGTATATCAGTATATTAAATGTTTAAAGTTATTGCCTCATGTGGGCACCAGTGGTACAGCTAGGGGCAGCATGAGCAGGATCAAGAAGAGTGTCAGAGTCCCAGGAGCAGTGGTAAGGTGCTCTGGACCAGAGACAGTCTTTCATCAGTCCTTCTGGAAAAAAGGGAAGGTGTTTGAAAGGGACAGTTGAACCTGGTAAATCAACAAGTGGTTGCAGGCCTGGTGCCACAGCCAGGGTTTTGGCTACTTGGACCATGGGATCTAGTGGGGGCTGATGGACTCTGTCTGTCAGAGGATGACCATTTTCTTGCTGAGATGGTGAGGAGGGCTTTAAACAAGTTGCTAGGAGAGGGAAACTTCAACCCATCCTACTCCTACCAGTGTCATACCCGTGCCAACAAGAGACGCTCAGAGTCTCTAAAGGGATCACAGACAAGCAGGAAAGCATCTGAAGAGCAGCACAAAGGAATTCCAGCCCTCCAGCTCGGCTTCATCTGCAGACCAACATAAATGTCTCTCTGCAAACACACATAACATGGAGAGTAAGCAATAGAAGTTGTAGACGCAGACATCCCTACGGGGCTGTGACCTTACTGACACTAGACAGACATGGGAGGATGGCTGCTGTAACTGGAGCATTGGAATGGAAGGATACAGACCCTCTAGGAAGGACACAGACTCTCTAGGAAGGACAGGCAAGGAAGGTGAGGAGGGAATGTCATCCTTTATGTCGATAACCATCTGGAACACATGGAGCTCTGCCTGGGGACAGAGGAGGAGCTGACCAAGATCAGGATTAAAGGAAAGGCAGGGACAAGTGACATTAGCAAGAATCTGGTACAGGCCACTTGACCGAGCATATGAGTGGAAAGGTGTTTTTAAGATTTTACCTCTCATTATCCTGCTCTGATTTATTAGTCATAAACTCAATTAATGTCTCCAAGCTGAGTCTGGTGTGCCAGTGACAGTGATGTCTGCCAGTCCTTATATCAACCCATGAATCCTTTGTTATCTTTTTTCTCCCTTGTCAACTTGTGCAGGGGAGAAATAGAGCAGCTCTGGCATCCAGCCAGGGTCGACCCACTGCATAAAACTAAAGCTCTGAAAGAATTAAATCTGTCCAAGGTTATCAAGGGCATCAAGAAAAGCTTCTGTAGGTAAGCTGGTGATAAAAAGAAGGCTGGGGGAAATGTTGGTCCTCTTTGGAAGGTTCCTGGTTACCTGGAACATGTAGAATGCTGAGGTACAAAATGATTGTTTGTCAACAACCCAGTCACATCCTGGGCTGAACCTAAAACAACACAGCCAGCAGGTCAACGTGGGTGATTCTGCCCCTCTACTCTGCCCTTGTCAGACCTCACCTCAAGGGTTGTGTCCAGCTCTGGACAACGTGACAAGGATATGGACATGTCAGAGCAACTCCAGAGGAGGCCACAAAGATGACCAGAGGGCTGAAGCACTTCTCCTGTGAAGAGAGGCTGAGAGAGTTGGGGTTATTCAGCCTGGGAAAGAGAAGGCTCCAGAGAAACCTTAGAGCAGCCTTTCAATACCTAAAAGAAAGCTGAAGATGGACTTTTTGCAAGGACATGTAGTGACTGGACAAGGGGTAGTGGCTTTAAGGAGAAAGAAAAAAGATTTAAATTAGATATT
>WAAE01023131.1:0-45780 GCA_013400495.1 Nicator chloris
TTCAGTAATTGAATCTGACAGGCCATTTTTCACCAATTCTAATCCCAAAAAAACCCATCTCCATCCCCAGTTAGCTTCCTGGCAGTGTATCACAAACTAGCTGGCCCTCACCAGGAAGTGGAATACAGCCTTCCCTGTGGCTGCACAACCATTCATCCATCTGAAACTCACTGTACATATCTGTTTGCTTACCACAAAGAGATGAGGATGAAATAAATCTTTTAGGGCTTGGGAGCAGTTAGGCTCAGAGTCAGGGCTTTTGGAGACCTATTTCTGGGGCCTAGCTCTAGATGGCAACCCACACATTAAAAACCAAACTTCAAACACCGCTTCTTGCAGAGAAGTTTGAATAATTAGGCCGGTGATTAGAAGGGCAGAAGGGCCATAAAGGGGCTCATTTACAGTGAAACAGAAGGTGGATTAGATTCTTTTTCAAAGGGAAAATTACCTGGAGTTTGGAAGTTCAGAGCCACCATCTGGGAACCGCAAAGCCAGAGGCGAAATGGGTCATAGTTGGATGAGTCAACCCTTTGTCCTTTGGGATAGACACGGGTCAGGCCCTTCAGGTTGTACTTCAACAACTCCAGTGGCTTTTGCTTAACTATGCTCTCTGCCTTGGTTTCCACAAAAGAACGGATTTCTCTGAAGTCAGGATTGTCTACACAGAGGTAGGAGGAACAAGGGTGGTTACCAAAGGAAGAAAGAAGCAGACACTTACGCTGTATTTGCACCAACGCTTTGTTTTACTTTGTTTTGCCTTGTCCTTTAATGCAATAATTGGCACTGTTTTCAGGCAGACATGGCAAAGTGGTTGAAAATCAAGCCTGAAAGTTAAAATTGCCTTCCTGCCACATGCTTTACAGGAGGGCAGATGAGAGCCTGCAGTCATGTTCTCATCTCATCATTGCTAATAATGTACTTCTGATCACTATAACACATATTTAAATGAGACATCTTTTCCTGTGTCTAAATGGGGAGAAGAAAGGGTGAGCCAGGGTTAGCCAATGTCTCAAAAAATTACTATAATTATAATGTCTTAAATGCAGTGACAGCTTATTAAAAACATTTGCAAAGAAACTTAAAGAAAAAGGGCACATTTGCTGGCTTCTCCAGCAGCAATGACAAAAAACTGGAATAAAAAGTACATATTTCAGTGTCAGAATGCACAGCTGCACTTACACAGGCCTAGTTGTATTATGAAGCCATACATCATTCCAACAGCTTAGTCCTGGCAAACATGTTCTTACAGTAAAATTAAAAAATGCACAGTAAACCTATTTATGAAGGTTTTTTACAAACAAATCACAAGTGTTCAGCCAGAGTTTTTAATCTCAAAAAAGTCAATTGACACATAACTAGTGAGCTTCTCCATGGAATAGACATCTGAGAGGGTGTCTCTAGTTAACTAATTAAAATTTGTGACAGTTCTTTTGTGATAGATGAACAGCACCAAGTTCCCTGGTGTACAATTTCAAAGTGCTTTTGAAAACTGCCTGGGTGAAGCAGAACTTTGTTTTCCAATAGGACAGATTTTATCTTCAGACCTAAAATCCCAACTAACATCTGTAAAGATAGTAGAAAGGGTAAAAATCAGATGTAATATTAAAGGCAATACCTAAATTGTCCTTGGTTTTGCTTGTTGGCTTGCAGTAGATTACTAGATCAGACAATTCAATAGCAATTAACTGATTCTTTTCCCAGTATTTCCTCCTGTTCTCCTGGAAAATATAACAAAGTTTTAGATCACAGGAACACTGAGTATTATGGCACAGTAGCTCCAGGGTGCTCTCTAATGGATGCCTTCTCTGGTGCCCAGATTCCTGTCTGATACCTTATACACTTGCACAGATGTAATGCACTTTCAGACCCAGCTCAGAGAACAAGTAATAACCAAACGGTGAGGTTTCATTGGGGATGTACTTTTAGGTTGGTTGGTTTTTTGGTTTTTTTTGTGGGGAGAAAGATGTTGTTTTATAAGCAAGGGTTTCAATTCTTCCCTGACCAGTCATGCTTGAAATCCTGGCAACGTTTTTTTTTCTTTTAATGTGGCTCTACTCAACACATTTTTAGTTAGATTTTTAACCCTATACCTCATATAAATTCAAATGTATGCAGAAAAAATGCAAAGGGTAGTAAAGTGTCTCAGTATCTATTTATAATCCTTGGCAGAACTTAAGTCTTGTTAGTAACTCCAAAACAGTGAAATTCAAACCCTCTGAACATCATTCCTATGTCGTTTTCTATTTGTGCACCAAACCCATCATGTTCTGTATGGAGAATCATGTGCAATCTTGTTGAAATCCCCAGTACAAAGCTCACTCTCTCTACTTCCACGTTTGCAAGCACCTGCTCTGAGGAAGCTGAGCAGTGTTCCCTGCCTGCAGAGAGGGAACTGCTAAAAGCAGCCATGTGTCCTGAGTGGAGACATTCGGGCTGGAGGCTTTTCAGGCACAAGAAGCAGCTACAGGATAAAATATGTTAGAAGAGTCCCATACTGAACAGTGATTAGCTTTCGCACAAAAGATCATGAAGCAGCAGCAACCAGGAAGCCTTCCAAAACAATTCCCTCAACAAGACAAACATAAAAGGAATGAAAATCAGAACTAGGGAGCCATGGGTTTCGAGAGATAACCAGATATTATACATTGAAACCTAAGAAAAACAAAGAGGAATACAATGTTTAGACTTGGAAATAAGCTTGGGAGAAAGCTGTACAAACCTCATTGTACTTACTGATCTACCACAGTTCCCAGACATTACTCAACAGTAACCAGAGCTCTGAGCAGCAAAAGATCACGTTTTGGTGGCATGGGCTCATTTCTAGCCAGAACCCTCTAGAGATAACCAAGCACGAGAGCAAGGAACAGCCACCCCAGGGAGCATGGCAGGTGTCAGTACTGAGCACAGATTACAAGAGACATGAAGCTTCATTTTATTTTTTGTGCATAACAGACATTGCCCAAAACCAAACTCCTTTAAAAATCCCCCTGTATCACATTGCAGCACAGTCTTAACTCACTGTGCTTTTTCCTTCCCCAAAATTCAGCCTGTTCACTGTACTGGCAACAAGGGCCTTTCCTCATCTTCATCCCCTCCCCATGCAGCAGTCAGTCTATCATGTGAACTTTGTAGAGGCCACGCTGTGAGAAAAGCCTCCCAGCTGACAGAAATGAGTTTTAAAGCATCTTTGAACGCAGAGTGTTTGATACTTCTCCAACTGTACGGAGAGAGAAAAAGCTGCCAGGCTCCTGAAGACCCATTGTTGTAGCATAAAAACATTCCATTTGGAGACACTTCTTTTAGGTCATGTTTCTCTTTTTCTCATTTTGACTTCTAAATGAAAGCCTGGCACAAGAACTGTATCTCTCCTCCCCCAACAATAGGTCAACAAGCTCCTGTTGCTTCTCCCCTTGCTGTATTTACAGTCCTCTGCTTGAGACATCAACTTGTCTGCTATAAATAGGATCAGGACAACCCTCAGAGCACTTCCACTCCATATGACAGATAAACAGCATAAGCCAACATGATACTGAAACACATTTTCCATCAACCATATCACCCACTTAACAAAAAAGGTGAATAAAAGCAACCAAAAAAAAAAAAAAGAGTATCCTTAAGCACAGCCAAAGTGAGGACTTTTGGTCAAATCAGAGACTTCTTAAATGCTAGAAAAGATTGCAGGGAGATAAATTAGTACATCAGAACAGGAAAAACAAGTCCTGAAGAATGTCTTTAAGTGGCAGTGGAGCGACATAGAAGCTAAATTCAGGCAGAATCCTTGAATCTTTAGTCAAGTATTTGGAAATACTACTATTGAAGCACTGGGAAATCCAGAATGTGGTTATTAGTTCCAAATAAAGTATTAGCCAAACAATCGTCTATCAGTGTCACTGCATTCACTGGAAAAGAGAGCTAGCAAAGAGAATAAGATTTTAGGGAATGGCAGCTCAGATTTCACACATCCTCACTGGTGTATTCACAGCACTGAAAAGAACATTCTGATATCAGAGCTTCTGTTGCTTAACACTGGGATGAACCAGTGTGACCAGATGTAAAATTGCAGTGGTATCCACTCTGGCCTACCAAGCACACTTCACTGAGGAGCAGGGTACAACACAGACAGTACTCTACTGGAAAACTCCAGTTAACATCAATTTGCATCAAATGCTAATTCATGTACTATTCCCCAGAGAGGTTATGGAACAAGATGCACAGCATCAATAAAATGAACAGACAACAGCAATATGCAAGAGGGTGAAGGACCATGTGAGAGTAACATTTAGCAGTACAGGGCAGCTAAAGACAAAAGCTTTTGTAATTTATAGCAGTACATTACTAAAACAACAACAGATAAATTTGCAGCAATACCTCTTCTGCTGTTTTCCAAGTGATCTCACGGATACTTTGGTACCATTCAAAGAGTTCTTCTACTTTATCAGTTGCAAACTCAACACATGGATCTTCTGGATTCTTAGGTTCCAGAATGAAGACAAAAGGCTTTTTGTGTTTTCCTTGTGGCATTTTCACTGTTAGGAAATACCATAGCAAGAAATTTATACTGAAATCCAACAGCTCTTTTTCTAAGGTGTCATTGTTGATTTATTGCAGCATTTAGTATTAGGAAGTTTCAACACATTAATTCTGCTGGCTATATTAATACAAGTAGGTGTTTGAGGGGTTTGATGTGGTTTGTTTAAAATCTCTCCTGCTAAACATGAGAGAGTCTACCCAACAGAGAAAGGTCAGGAGTCCATATATAAGCATCAGAAAATACACACCAACGTTGTATGTGTTGAGCACCAGGATACCACGACAGAGGGAGCCCAGTGGGTTGTCCTCAATGATCTGAAAAATATGAGTTAAATCTGACCCTAAATCTTTTGAGTGAACACGCACAGGACATTAACAAACAATAAACGTGCACCATTAAATCTCATCTCAGCTTTACTGAAAGCATGCTCACTATATTGTTTGAAAGCCTGTTTTCATATCTAAAAAACACACAAGAATCTCTCCAGTGAGAGCAGTCAAAACAAGACTGCTTTGTAGTAGCTTCTGTCCTGACACAACTGTTCATTTTTCAAGTCTGCTTAAGGTTACAATAACCAGGGGGGAGGAAATATAATACTTGTGGTTTTCTCCAAAGACTTCTGGAAAATCATTGGAATTGCTTCAGAAGAACAAAAGAATTCAATGTTTTATTTTTGAAATTCAAAAATGTCAAAACTTATTACTGTTCAGTTCTGTTTTCTTTTGTTCAATACACGGGATCAGACTTTTTAGATTCTTTTGACAAACAGGATTGGTTTATGCACAAAAACTTGATAATGGAGAGTAAAATGACTAGTAAGGTGTGTTTGGACATAATTTTCTTATTTGCAAATATTAAGACAGTGATTATACAGGAAAACTAGTTAAATTTCAGGCACGTTATTGTTTAGCCCAACTATGAAAAATCTAAACTGTTTATGATTTTATTAGGAGGAAACAACCAGAATCTCCTAAAACCCCACCAATGCAGCTATCATAAAACCATAGATATGTGGGGGTCCCTTCCAACACAAGCTATTCCATCTCCTTAAATAGCTTTCAGCAAGGCATGTCCTGACAAAAATATTCAGCAACAGAGAAGAATGAAGAATGCATTCATCCCTCTATTCTGCTGTCTCAAAACACAGCATATGGAATTGTGAGTGTATAAACCAGATTTCCACTTTCCAGCCATGGAAATGTAGTGGACAAACCACAACCCTCACCTGATTTTCAAGCTCCGCAGAGTTATCAGATGACAGATCTTCAACATAATTAGATGGAAAATAATGTTGGACTTTTTCCCCATAATCCCCCTTCCACCTGAATTTAAACAGGAAAGTAGAGAGAATGAAAAAAAAAAAAGTTAAAGAGCTTCAAAAGGCCATTAATGAAGCAATAATCCCCAAGAAATTGTTCATTAACACCCCCTACTAGATTGTCTAGCTGGCTATCACCAAAAATATAAATGATGAAGTAGCTAAGAGCTCTAACAAAGTGATCATTAACTGTAGTAACAGATGATTTCAGAGGGATTACAGTTACTGTAAACTGCAATTAATGACTTAAGAGGCTTTTTCCCCCTCCAGTACTAAAAATACTATTATGTGGTTGATTACCCTGTAGAAACTACAGGGAAACATTAGATTCCCAAGCTTTCCAAGCAATTTACAAGCCAGCTAAAAAAGAAAACCTGTTATGAAAGGAGACTGCACAGAGCACTAAAAAAGGTGGGTTTGATTCCTGAGAAATGCTTAGCAGAGCAAGGACAGAAGTAGACCAGTGATTGCAATGACTCCCAGAAAACACAAATGTTCAGGAAGGATGGATGTAGTACAGGAAAAAAATATGGGATATACCAGGCTATGGAAGTTCTGCAGGCTGAGGTTATTGCTGTGAAACAGAAAAATGAAAAGGCATGAAAGGAGAATTGAAGATTAGGGGATTTTGTGTTTGGGGTTGTTTTTAATACACTGGCATAAAGATTTATAAGGGCACAGTTAATAAGCAGCAATCAGACAACAGGCAGTTTTTAAAACTACTACTCAAAGCTCATTTTTTCCTCCATCTAGTAAGTCACCAGAAGTTCTCCCAGGAGGAATCTTTGTCCTTACCAGCCTCCAGTTTCCTTTGTGACATTATGAATTAAAGCTCCTCGAGAGAAGCTCAATTCATCACTCCTTTTGGCTCTGTAGTCATACAAGGCTTTCACTGTTCTCTGAGGCTTTAAGAGAAACAGAGCAAAGGGGTCATCTGGGGGGACAGGTCATAAAATAGTCAATAATGCAATCTTCAAACAAACAAAAAAAAATTAGGGAGGATTGGATTTTGTTGTTGTTGTTGTTGTTGTTATGAAGCTTAGAAAACAAAATACTGAAGTTCCAGAGTGACATCTATTGGTGGAAGTAAGTGATGCTACTTTGGTATTCTTCAAGTATCAGCTTGGAAAAAAAAAGAAAAAATAAAATCTTTTTTGGGTGCTGCAAGATAATTAAGGTAGAAAACATAAAAGCAAAAATTAAAAAAAAATCAGAGTGAAGTATAAGTCCTCTATTTTTACATCACATATTCATATGCATTTGGAGTTTTCAGGCTTAGGTGCCTACAAAACCTCCACTTCAAAACCACATCAGCTATCCTGCAGGTCACATTTCCCTTAGGAAGACGTGCAGTTTTAGCAGGATGACCTAAACCTTTACCTTGAATTTACTACTCCCCAAATGCTTCAGCAGCAATGCAAATTCACTGGCCAAAAAGACTTAAAAAGAATTATAGCCACAAAATTTACAAGCAGGTGATTTTCATGAGAATTTACAAGTAGGCAGGCACTAGCAAGAATTACAGATAAGTAATGTTTGCTGAAACACTTGTTTTAAAACAGTATATAAAGGATAAAACTGTAATAACTCATTAATAGACCAAAGGCATCAAATTTTTATAGAAAGCACATGAATAAACTCGGCACTTACTTGTGCATGCAGAACATGTTTGCTAATGGAACAAGAGTGCACAGACACCCCCAGACAGAAATTTTCATGTTGTACCTTCTTTCCATGAAGATGTGGCCTTCTTAAATTGAACCCTCTCACAGATGTTTATTTTGGGGGGCCCACCAAACCAAATCACCTCCACAGACCCAAGACCAGAAAGTGCCCAAATTCCCAGTCTGAATGAGTCGCTACAGGATTTGCAAACAAGAAAATGTGTGGGTACAAATTTTAAAGAGGGGCTAAAAAAAAGTCACACCCTTTAAACTTCTGTTGTCCAGTCCACCCTAGACCAAGCAGCCTGATGCTTTCAATTCTTCTTATTGCTGCCAACAGGAAACCAACAAGTCTAATTTTCAGAAGTCTACAGTAAGTGTGACTATCTTTCTTTAAGCATACCACGGTGGGGGTGATTTCACTGGGCTCCACATACATCTTGACTTCATAGAGGGCATTAATATCTTTTTCCTAAAAACAAGAAAAAAATAATCAAGTTTCAGGAATCAAAAAATTATAAAAGTACTTCATGTTTATAGAATATTTATTTCTGAAACCACCTTTTTGACAGCACATAGGCCAACAGAAGAGAAGGGAAGCCAGACCTCTGTTTTGCTCACTTCTATAGTTGAACATCAGTGAAAATGAGTGTGTTATTTAATCTGTCTATGCCTCAGTTTAATGAGCAGTAAAGCCTAATGAAACATCAATACTTCATAAAGATATCTCTTAATCAGTCAAAAGGTTTTTTGATTGTGAGTACTCTTCTATGTGCAACCAGAAAAGAATACCTGCACTTATGATTTCTGTGTTACAGTACTTTAGTACCAGTATTGGTTTCACTATTAGATAACTCTACAACAATATATACAGTCATATTTTTCATTTTATCCTCTCCTTGTGATTCCATTTGAATCCAGTCCTAAGATACAGAACTTTTGCTATAGGCAACATTATAAAAAATCCTAAGGTCTAAAATCTTTTTAGTGCCTTTTAGTCTCCCCAGAAAAACAAAATCCCCACGTTTCGATTTCCTCAGACCTGCCAGATACAGTTTCCTGCAGCTTCTAAAAGACATATATTGAAACGTGAAGACAGCACCTCAGGTTTTCCAAAGCAAAGCTCCCTCAAAATGAAACACATCCATCTAGAAAGCAGTCCCTTATCCTTAACTAACTGTCCAGGCTCCTGGTTTAGTCAATGGCTAGAGACAAATCTCCTGGGGAGACATCCTCATGCTTATCTCAGAGTCAGCCTTCAGAGGTACCTTTTACCACAGAAGGTAGTAGGAATCCATCCCTGAAATGTCCAGAGTGAGAGGCAAAGCAGAATATTTCGTTTTTTCTGGAGCACTTAGCAATTGGCATCTGCATGATCATTTTAAGATCAATGCCCACTTCAGCAATAGAAGACAGAGCCACTGTGGGCAAGGCTATTATCAAAACCTCATTTTAGCAGGGCAATGACCCCCAGTACACAGTGGAGCTTCTCTAATCAAATCCTGGGGAAGGCAAGAGTTGTCTTTTAATCAAAGATGAAGCTGTTCTTCACACCTTTGTGAGAGAAGTCAGTACAGCCATCTCAGCTTCATAGAAAGTGACCTGCTTCACCTCCCCCAGAGATCCCATACCAGAGCCAGAGCCCAGGCCAGCCCCCCAGTCCATCCCAGTCCATCCCAGTACCGTGCTGTAGCGCTCCAGCAGCTCCTCTGTCACGGGGTAGCGCAGCTTCATCTTCCTGTACAGCGGGTGCTTCTCATAGTAGGTCACCAGCTCCACCAAGCTCTCAAAGTAGGCTGAGGTTCCCAGCACGAAGTGCCGCCCCTCCTGCTGGATTCGGAAGTGCTTCACCTTCCCCTCCGCCCTGCGGAACAAGGGCACAGCTGGGAAAGGTGTCAGCGCTCACAGGGAGAGCACCAGGGCTCTGAACTGCACCAGAGCTGCTTTGTGCACCTTTGTCATGTGAAATCACTTCACTAACAAAGCCTCTTCAATTCAATTATTATGATTGTTGTAATCATTTTGATAGCTACAGAAATCAGCTTTTGAAGAAATAAAAATCTTTGGTGCTTGAACACAAGGTTTGTGCTTGCATTGATAAATGCAGTAAAACCATCCACTGACAACCATCCCATCCAAAAAGATCCCTACACCCTTTTCAAGGTGCTTAAGTTTTGGTACTTCTTGTTTTCCCTAGTGTGAAATGGTTTTACTGAGATGTTGTAGCTTCAGTTACTTCAATGTCCACCTTGGTAATAGCAGAAAACTTCACCCCGAAGTACAAAGGACACTGGGGAATTTCTGAAAACTTCAATACACAATAAGGCATGCAAGTAAGCAACTTTATATGTTGCTAAACTATGCATTTTCAGAGAAACAATTTGATCTGAAGACATGATGCAGAACACCACAATGCTATATATTTCATTAATGTTTTTACAAGAACCACAAAACTGTTCAAAAGTATTTCCCCTGGTGAGAAGGCCAACAATTTCACTTTGACATTTTTAGTTTTGTGACAGGTCAGGATTTCTAGGGGATAAGGACTTAGAATCATTGATGAACCTGGACCTGCACTGCAATTTTGAAAGAAACTTCAAAATAACACTCTTTAGCAAGGAGTGCCAAGGAATGAAAGGGGCCACCCATAGTTCTGTATGGGAAGAGCAGGACAGCTGATGCTCAAACAGTCTTATAAAAGCATAAAGATTCAGGCCAGTCACAAATTAACTCTTGCACACACTTTCACACATGGACATGCTGCACAAATCCACCACATTAATTATTCAAAGTTTGAAAGCAAGAATAGCATGACTCTAAAAAGATCATTATTTTTTAAAAAAGAAAAACCAGAATATTGTTGGGCTGCTAGGTAAGGTAGTCCTATCTGTCTTTTCTTACCTGAAAGTCATGGCAAACGAATCAGGTTCATCTCTCTTTCTAATGAGAAAGGCTCCATCCCGAGGAATTCGCATGAGCATGTCTTCTGCCTCACCCCGACTCAAGTTGTTGTAGTACCAGCTGCAACAGTGAAAAACCAGAATGGGCAAAGAATTACAAGGCTTGTCAAATGTCATTTATGGAGAATAACAGACAGCACTATTAACAACAGAGCTTCAAACATTCTAGGAAAAATCATGCATTAGATTTTCCCCACCTTGGCACATATGACAGCAGTTTATTACAAAACATTGTAAGACAGCAGTTTATTTTGGATGAAAGCATCAAGAATATATCAGAACACCTTGTCTTTCTGAAACCATAAAACATAAATCTGCATTTGTTCCTGAAACAAAGGCACTGCATCCTGCTTTTAGTCTGTCATTCGGTTTTCAGTATTTATTCCATTTTGACACAGTAGATTTAAGATAAAGCCTAAACACAGACAAAAGAAAGACACCAGGAATTTTAATTATTCAGAGCTTGACTTTATCTTTCACCATAGGGATGGACCTGTCTTGGATCCAGTGTGCCTTCAGTGAAGCTCTAGCCACTTCTAGAGGCAGTGTATCTCCAGCTAAGGCAGAAAGGCAGGAAAGTCTAACCCTTAAATTCTCCTTCCCCTCTCACTGGTTTCTAAAGTTATCTATGGGTGGTCAGTGACTTCCAGACCTCAGGGGGGGGCAAAAAAAAAGAATTTTAAAGTCACAGATTAGTATTTTACATTCAAAATTTACTTTTGTCCACTGCAAAGAAAACAGAACAAAGGGCAGTGGTAACACTGCTCTGCCAAAAAGCAAGAGCAAGCTCTGCCCAAGATCTATGGCAGACAAATACCAGCTGGAAATAAATACTGTGCTTAGTTCCTATCACAGGGGGTGAAGTCAGCCTAACCAGCTCTGACAGGGTGAGGTGGAGGGCAGGGTTAGGCAAATGTGGCTGTTTGGGCTCACTGCCCCAGTAACAGCTTCCAGATGGCACAGACCATGACCACTTCGTTGCCAAACCACAGCCAACTACTAAACATCTAACCCAGCCCACTGGGTGTTGTAAAACACTGCACAGACAAAGGAAGACTTGGCACATTTCCACAGCATTACAGTTCTCACTGCTCTTCCAGTTGCTGCTAGGAAATTGCTTTCCCAGTAACCACTCTTTGTTCTACCAGGTTCTCACAAAGTCAGTGTTCTCCCTCAGCATCTTTCAGGAAGCCTATTCCTCAAACTTCCACGGACAAGCCACACTGAAGTGTGCTCCTGAATCCAGGGAATTTTCTGTGCAAAAATCCCACCTAAAGCAAGGCCAGGACAGTGACATGAGAGCAGTGCTTGGCTCCTGTACGTACTCTTTGGTCTCGTGAGGGCAGGGGTTGGGCACAGCGTCGGTGAGGCGCAGCTCAAACTCAGCACATCGCAGGTGGGCCTCCTTGTAGTGTTGGATGAGATCATAGATGCTGTCAAAGGTGAGGTTGTCTGTCAGGTAATATTTCACAGTGTCCCCATCACTGGTGGAGCGGATCCGGCAGTGCTGGACTCTGCCTGACCTCCTGAAGGAGTAGAGGGGGCATAAGGGAAATACAGGGTTTGTAACAGATTTTCTTCTTTCAAAGCATTTCCCCACCCATTCCTGGTCAGCTGCTTGGGGAACTTGTGAAGAGGCGAGAAATCTGTGTCATCTCGTAAAACAGCCAAAGTAACAAGCAACAAACATTCTGACAAGGGAGGTTACAGGACCAAAAATAGTAATTTTCAACTGACAGTAGTTTAAAATCTGGCATAAACATATTCTGCAAAATTTGCTCTGACAGCTCTCTGGGTCAGAAATCCATCTGACACTATTCCTCGTAATGTTCCAACCAGAAGAAAAAAAGAAAACACCAAACCCAGACAAACAAACCCCCCATTAAATTTGTATGACAATGACCATACCAGAACGACAAGGTGTAATCATCAGGGAAAGCTTCACTTTCCCTCACCAGGAATGTCCCATCCTTGCCACCCATTTCAGCACAATATTCCTGGAGCAGTTTCTCAGCAGTTGTTCTCCCCCCTTTCATTTTCCCATGGAACCATTTCTCTTTTAAGTGCAGTTCAGTTCGTTTCACCTCCTAGACCAGAAAATAAGAATTTTTTATAGTACATTTCTAATTTTATGACTTTAAAACTAAGTACTTGTTATTGGTGATATACAACAATCTACTATTTCAGGATTTGAGCTCTTCCTAGGCCTGAGCTCTCCAGCCAGTCACCTTTATAATTACCCTGCTTTACCATCCACAACAGCCAAGTAACATGTTAGTAACACAATACACATTGGTTCATTCTGCTTGGTTTGAGAATAGCAGTAATATTTAAAAGACAGTGCACACATCAGCATTGGCATAGAAGTACTGAAGTTATACTTCATTGTCCTTGTACTCCTCCTTGCAAATCCTCCACTAAGGGAAAAAGTTATTTTATTAAAAATCAGGTTAACTAGAGTTGACCTTGGCAAAGACCCTTCTATAGTTTTTTTATCCCCACACTTGTTAACTGATACAGAACGTCTACAATTTCAATGGCATAAAAAATACACATAATTCCTGTAGACATTGAAATAATCTGAAATAATAAAAAGAACGTGTTTAAGCAATGAAACACAGCCATCACCTTTGATGAATCTTCATCAGCACTCTGTTCTATATCATCACTGAATGAAAGCTTTTCATCAGCAATAGCGCAGTAGTGCCGAGTCCATTTCTGAAAGTTGGGAGATATTAAAACCATTAACAGAGGGAAACTCACTGACCACTCTCAACCACAATCTCAAAACAGGATGCAACAATAAAAAAAATACTTTCTTCCCCTCATCCACACCTGTTCAACTGACAGTATTACTAACAGAAATGTTAAGAAAATTCATGTAAATTTTTAGTATTACAGAACTAATAAATAACCTGTAGCAGATGCCATAGAAATAATACCTGTTCTATTGTGTCCCACATGTAAAGTTCTCCTTGTTGCTTCTTTTCTTCTTTCTTTTCTTCCAAGTTCACATCAATGTCTCCCTTTGGCCCCAGTTTTTTGTGCTTAAAAACCAGAAAAAAATCAACATTCATACACTCAGAGAGAATCACACATAAAATTGGTCACAATGTTTCAGCACACTCAGTGTTACTGGAATTGTCTTCCTCCATTGCACAGCCACCTTCTGTCAATATCATAACAGCAGCTGTTCCACAAGGAACAACAGGGCTGGAATTTCTTTCTTTGACACTTAGATCTCATAATAAAGGTTAAAAAAAACCAGTGGAGGTATCATTGCAGCAGCGAAGAAACAAGTTGTTTGATAAGATCTCACCATTCTTTAGGGAACAGAGAACATGAAGTGACACATACAAAGAAATAAGGATAAACAGGAATCCTTCTGCAGGAAGTAGCACATAAGGAACAAAAATCAAAACAAAAGGAAAAGATAAGGAATTAAAATGAATGAGGAATTCACCCTTTTTTGAGAAAAATGAGTACAAGGGAAATCCTTTATGAAAAAAAGGGTCAAGTTCTACTTTCTTTAGAGCGTTCACAAAAGTGTCTCAAGGGGCCACAGGCAATATCAATTACTTAACTGCAGTTAATTATGGGATTAATCATCTCATATCAGACCTCAACCACATTCAGTTCTGCACAGCCTATTCTTGGCTGATTTCAGTTTGACAGGCCTATCTGAAAAATCTCACAGGCCAGTGAAGTAGGTGTTGCCTCTGACTGTTTACTGACAACATTTTCCAAACAAAAGCCAAACAACACCACCAGGTCACAGGCAGGTGCTGATCTATTTAAAGACTCATCAATGCTCTTTTAGACAGCACAGAGCGATATGGATGTTCTCTTGTGCACACTCATAATAGTTTGTAATTGCCTTTAAATCAGATCTGTCACATTATTAATCGTGTACCAATGCAAGTCTCCTCTCTGCTCCGCATGGAAACAACAGACAGTCTGGAGAGAACAAAAAAAATCCCCAAAAATTTACGCACAGAAGTTTTCCACCTTATGGTGGGGTTCTGTAATTTCCAATCTTACATTCAAGAGCATATTCTTATACCTCTCTACCCTTATTTCCTCCATTCAGATGTCCACTATATAGGATGCAATACTGTTACAAGAGCAAGAAAACAGAAGCATGAACAAAAGTAATTATTATTTTACTACAGAGATCATAAGCAGCCCTGAGATTCTTCACCAAATTTTGCCATTTGAAAAGTTCTACCACACTTTCAATCTGAGAAATCTTCTTTCGGTTGTGTTGTTGCTGCACAACAGAACTCATAAAACACCTGCACTCCCCACAAGGTCTGACACTAACAGGGACTGCCTTCTCAGAGCAGTGCCTCTGTGTTTCACAAGTGGCTCACTAAACAGCATATTCAAATCACACTGAGGTAGCAAAGACTCATCAATTTGTGAAGTCCTGACAACTTCAGTGTGCAGCCGCAACAGCTTTGGGTTTCACTTGAATGAAAGGCAGTCTTTGAAAAAAAATAGCAATACTGATCTATCTTCCTATTCAAGAACATACTTCTATCATTTTTAAGCAGGCCACATGGCGTAAAACGTCTGTGATGAACATCTGCAGCACCAAACCCTTGCTGAAATTTAGCAGTGACATTTCAGGAGCTGAAAGACCTTTAGAAAAGAGCTGACGTTTGATCTGGCACTTGAACTGCTAACACTTACTGCAAAGGAAACCAAGAGCAAGCACTTTAATAGAGTTTTACAGAACACTGTACCTTACTGCCAAATGTAACCAGTAAACACTTCAAGCAAGGGGTTTCTTGAAACTAATCTGTGAAGTCAGGAACAGTATTTCAGGCTCCTGCTCTTGTTGTCCTACTTTATCTCCCAGCACACAAAGCAAGCCTACCTTGATGATGATTTTTTCTTTCAGCTGGGTTGGTGATGGGAGCTGATCTGCGCTGGCTTCAACAGGCTTCATCAAAAGCTGATCCCCAAACACCTCCTTGAACACCTTGGCCATGTGCCGCTGCTGCTCCACACTGCAGTGCTCTTCAATTGACAGAATGACTGGGTATCTTTGGTGGACAAAACCAAGGTGAATGAAGACAATTTCTTTTTGGTACAGCTGCCAAGGCAAGGGAGACAACACCCTCCCCCAGCCCTCAGATGAAAGAAAATATTTAAAGGAAGCAAGAAGACAAAAGGAAGACACAACAAATAAGGATGGATGTGCAATGACAGAGTTGCCAAGGTCAGAAGGGACCTGTGAACACCCATCTAATCCAAATCCTTCTTTGGGGAGGCCCAAATCCTAGGTTAGAGGTTGTTTAGAACTTTATCCAGCCAAGGTTTGAATATCTGCAAGGACAAAGATTCCCTGCAAGCTCTTTGGGCAGAGTTTCACTGCTAAAGCACAATTATGTGAAAATTTGTTTCTCCTCTCCTCAAAATCATGTCTGTTTTTCTTCATATGTACTCTGAGAAGAGTCTGAAACCATAATGCATCCCATATTATGATTGTCACTAACAAAGTTCCTGTGTAGACACTGATACACATGGGAAAATACTGTCTCTCTGTGTCCAAGTGGTAACATGGGAAAACAGGACACTGACAGATTGATTTCTTCCCCAATTATTGGGTAATATTTTTCATGTTAAGGACATCTCAGCACCAGTTAAAGAAGAGCAGAGATGCAGATCTAAATCGATGTTACCAGTTCAGGAGACATACTATGAGTACTGTATCTTCTCAGCTAAGACCTTCCCTACAACAGAAGCACTGCCTGACAGATGTGTTATTTGTCAATTGTACTATTTTGTTAATTTTTTTAAAGATTTAAGACATACTATTAGGCATTTGAAGTTTCACTTTCAACTTAATAAAAGAAGACCCAAAAAAGGAGCTGGAAACCACTTTAGGGTACTCACAATCTTTCTTAGGAACAAATGGTTAAGCACTGGGACTCTTCCTCAAAACAGCATCTATTAAAGACCCACATGTGGCAATAATGAAGGCTACTGGAATCCATTATTCTCTGATTACTTTTTGCTCTAGATTACAGAGAAATTACGTTCAGAAGGGTCTAAGCATATGCAAACAGGCTGAAGGAAAATAAAGCTTACTCAGATGTGACAAAGGCATGGTCTTTGATTGCCTGCACTACGTCATCGAATTTGATCTTTGTTGTCCGTGTCCATCCATGGTAAATGATGGGTTTCCCATCAGGACCATCCCAGCAATCCACTAGGAAACACAAGCAGTAGAAAAAGTAAGAGACCAGGTAGCTCCTTAAATGACTCTGGTTAAGAAGAATACATCCAAAACTTCAGTGTTCTATATACTGATTCATAGACTTTAATGTTCTAATAAAACATTCCATCAGATGAATTTATATCTCTCACAGAGGAAACTGAATTTACTTAAGAGCAAGACAAATAAAATATACTACAAAATGTTCCCAAAGCATTATATTATGTGGGAATCTGGAAATAAGAGATTCAGACAACTATAGTGTCAATCTACTGGTTTACAGTAATATTCCAGGGATAAACACACTCCAACAAGTGACAAGCTAAGAGCTTCTGTCTTTTGTTGATTTCAACCCTGAAACTCTAATTTGAGGTACATTTTGCATTAGTCAAATAAACAACGTGAAATTAAAGTGAAAATTCTCAATAAGGAACACAAGCACAGAGCTGAAGAGACACACACAATTGCTGGAGAACAAAGACATTAACTGATTTACATGCAAGTTAAACAGGATGACAAAAGGCACCACATCACAAAAATCTCCATGCCTTAGGCTTGTCTGTATTACAATGAAGGTAAATAAACTATCTATGCTACACAAATACTCCAGCTTAAATCCTAAGCTTTCATATAGATTCAGGATTGGATTTTTAGTGTAAAGTGAGAGGAGATTTAGGAAGACTCTCTTAAAACTGCCTGGGAAGAAGAATCAGAGGAAGTGAATGAGGCATTGGTGAGACATAAGAAAAACAATTTAAGGAATCAGTGTTTTTTATATGACTAACTTCAAATTCAGAAAACAAACAGTTCTTTATTTCAGTTCTTTTTTCTTTCTTGGTAAACAGGGGAAACTACTTGTACAGACAACATGTTACAAACCACTCCACAAGCTCTTTACTCACACTCAATACATCGACATCCCATCCTGAGGCACCTGATGTAAGCTTCTGTGGAGGATTCACTGCGAAGCTGGTCTCCTGTCAGGTATCTAAGGAGTAAAAGGAAATGTTAAGAAAGATAGGCAGTCAATTTCAACCAGTTCTTACTCACTCACTGGGTGACATTTTGCCTCCTGTCATGGACAATGTATATTGATTTTTTTTGTCATTTTGCCTCCTGTCAGGGACAATGTATGTTGATTTCTTTTTGTCATTTTGTTATTGGTTTGTTTTGTTTTTTTTTTTTTAATTCTGATGGAAGAACCACACTTTGCTGAACCTGATGCTATCAGGTTTTTGAATGGACCAAATTACAGGAGGTTTAAGGCTCAATCTAAACAGCAACCAACTCTGACATCCTTCTAGAGAATAAATCATGAGCTTTGAAACCCACCTAAACCTCATCATGCTCAGGCATGAGCACGTGGGAAGGATGTGGAAGGTATTAACAGTAATATCACACCTTATACTTCAAAATACACCTGCTATATCCATATCCACTTTATTTCATTCCCTGCATTATTTTATTTGTTCATCTCTCCTGCCTCTCTTTACACCATTTTTTCCAATACAATGCTAGATGAGCAAATCCCCTTCATTTGAAGACAGTTCAAACTCACCATCACGTACTTTGCAAAACTAATGAATTCTGACATGAGCTCAGTGAGGCTATTGGTGCTTGGAAAAAGTTGAAGCCCCTTCAGTAACTTAAAGTTTTGAAAGCAGAGAGGCTTTCAGAAGAGTTTCAACTCAATACTTTTTATTTTTTAACAGGACTTGGGTTTTCTGGCAGCTGAGCTGAGTTATATCTCAAAACCTGTAAGATCTTATGAGAAATGGAAAAAAGTCCCAGAAACTCCATTTGCCACATTTATACCACACTGTAGGAAGGTTTCACACATCCACACAGCACATTTCTGGCATAATTTACTGTATCTCTCACATTGCTATGTTTGTTTTTACTGGGATAGACAACTTTTGGTAACTTACGTGTTATGAGATGAAGAAATCCAGTAGTGGGACAAAGGATTATTCATGTCCTGCACATCTATTGAATCATATTTCTCATCCCAAATACTGTTTTCTTTTGCAAATAGGTAAGCAAGGAACTACAATACAAAGAGAGAGACTGAACATAAACATTTTTACCCTATGAGAATAAAAGAAACCCAGCAACATAGCAGGAGGGCCCTAGAGGTCCTGCCACCCAGTGAAAATTCTGTGAAAGAAGTCTGTGAGAACTACTACAAAGTACCATTATCTCACCTCATCAACAAAGAGGAAAGGTTCAGCAGTTTCTCTCATAGTGTCGTCAATAAATTTTGTCATTCGTTCTCGGACTTTATTGAGATCCTGTGCCCAAGATTCCTTCAGATAATTGTAATACAGTGGAAAAAAAAACACTTTAGAAGGGGTGTTATTCAGTACAAAAAGTGGTGTAATTCAGTACAAAAATCAAACAAGGAACAGAGAGATCTACAGAGAGATACATACTACGTAAGTACATATGTGCATTGACAGGGAGAAAAAAGCCCATCTCCTTGGACATGCCTTAACTATAATCTCTCTCATTTCTAAGTGCAATCTGAACATCCTTTGAAAACAGTGAAATTGGGAGAAAAAGAAAGTAGCAAGCTTACACAGGAAATGTAGGTCTCACTTTTCAATCACATTTGCAAACCTGGAGCTCAGAGGTGCGTAGCAAATATTGCACCGTTTTTCACATGGAGTCTGTGCTAAATAACATTATAGAAATCCATGAAGACACAGTTCCAATCCCTGCCTTCACCCTTACCTCCTTGCTGGCACGAGACAGCTAACTGGCTCCATTCAATAGGAAATTACCTTTGGCTGGAATGCAGGCAGGAATGTGAGAGCTGCAAAAATGGGGCCATGGCCAAGGCATTACCCCAATGCCCCTCTGGTGACAGCAGTGATCAGGCCAGGCATTCATCTCTGACTGCACACAGCATTTACTTCCAACCTTGTCTGTTTATCTACATGACTAAGTGGAAGCTTGTTAAAACCTTATTTACTTTGTCCTCCCTCTTGTCCTCTGGTGCACCTTCACAAGCTTTATATACATGAAAAATAATAGTTCTTGTAGACGGCAACAAAGGAGAAATCTTTCCAAGGTCCAGTATTACAGTGACATCAATCATATTCTATGAACCTTCACAATTCTTTGTTAATGAGCACAGAACTCTGTGATACAACCCCAAGAAAAAGAGTTCAGTATTTCTGTAACCTTCCCACCTGCTGCTCGTGTAGCAGGAATCTCTGGAAGTCATGGAGGTGAACTGCTGAAGCATCTGGACGGTCAGTATTTCTTTAAAAAAAGAAAGGGAAAGTGAAGCTAAAGAAATAAGAGAGGTTAATCAGATGTTACAGCAGAAGATGACATGGGTTTGTATCTTGGATTTACAGTATAAAGGTGTTGCCACCAGCAAGAGACTTTTTATAATTCTAATGGGATTTAGAGTAGGCTTGTAATACTGTATTATCCAATTACTGTATTTTGAGCTTTTTGGATTCCTGCTGTACTTTGAGAGGGATTCACTGGGAAAAGCACCAAATCTGTAGTCATTGCTTTGTAGCAAATGAGCTGCATTAACTTGACCAGAGTGTTGGTAAGTTTAGTTGAGGCACATGGAAAAGCTTCTTTTAAATTATCACAGAGCCACACTTCACAAGTAATTCCTTCTTTGTAGTATTTAGATGAACTACTGTGAGAGACCAAAATCTTCTGGAAAAGGGGGCAAGGTGCAGCTGCATCAAGGAAAAGTGATAACACTGATTTGACTTCTGTAAGTCACAAAACACAGCAGCATCTGGTACCAGGAAGGTGCTTATAAATCTGTGCTTTTAAGCAGCCTCACAGTTTAATTCATTACATGACCCAGAGCTAAGGAAATACTCGATACACTCAGAGCAAACTTTTAAAATTAATTCCCTAATCTGTTAGTGTCATATTCAAAACTAAGATAAACCAGTTTAATCCACAATCAATGGGTTAGCAATGCCTGGGACCTTCTTTATGCTGTACACATCTGTTTCAAGTCCATCAAGGAGAAGATGCAGAAACCATTACTATCAGCATTCAGCTCAGGTCTAGGCAAAGCCTGTGCACCACACCACTCTCCAAACTGAAGCAAAAATTTCTGCATCACATTGTCCTTCTATAGCTCTGATCAGCTCTTTATAAAATCAGAGGACAGGCAACTTCAGTCCATACCATTTTTGCAGTCAGAAAGTAAAAAACAACCACGAGGACTTACTTCCAATGTAAGTTCACCTTTCTGAAGGCAAAAATATTCATGATTTCACTTACTAAAACATCAGAACAAAAACAAATTTAAAAAAAACAAACCAGTGAGGTAATTAAAAAACAATCCTGCAACTCTACAACCATATGAAAATGCGGAAAAATAATACAAATTAAGAGTCTCACCCAAGAATGAAAACAGAGGAATCCTTTTTGAATTCATCAAGAATCTTAAAACAAACAAAAAACAAACAAACAAAAAAGAACAAACATAAAAAAGGGGAAGAAGATAAATAATAAAAGAATATCCAATTTTCTATCTATCTATTAATGTCCATTGGTTTAGAAAGGGGAATTAAATGCCTGTCTGCTCTAGAGAAGTTGCATACAAGTTGGCAAGACACATTTTTAATTAAATGCATAAGAAAAAACATACTGCCAAGGCTGGCAACTGCACTTCAGGCCTTTCAATGTGAACACAATTCTCAGACAAAATACTTGCTTTGATAAAGGACCTTTTATCAAACAGTCAAATTTCTGGGGAGCTTTTACTGGTTGATATCCCAGAAAAACTGGAATTAAGTATCATCCATCACATTTATTCAAGTGAATATAAAACCTAAATTGTTTCTAGTTTGGCACAGCATCGTTAGAGATTGCAGGAAACTTATCCAGTGATCCAAAGTACTTGTAAGCAAATTGAGAAATTTCTTTGCAATGATTCACAGAGGGCAATAACAGGAGCTTAAGGAAGTCAGAGAGGCTTCTTACTGTGTGTTTTACTCTTCAGCTTTCTGCTCAAGCTAATTAACAGGACTTTCATGGCCAAAACGAAAACCCTGCCAGTTAATCTAGGTTTTTTATCACTTCACCATGATTTCAGCATCACTTTTAAACAGCACAAGCTCTATTGCCAGAAAATCAGCACTGACATTGACTATCAAAGCTTCTAGTTTAGCATCTGCAAAATTAAAGTTGAATCCACAATAAACACAGTCAACAAAGGCATTCATGCACGTTATTTCAAATTATGTGTTTTCACACAGTTTTAAAGGGTTCCTAACTTTCAAAGTCACTAAAAGTATGCAGTTTCCACTAGCTTCATGAATCTGTACAGCAAATACAAGAAAACAGCAATCATGCAGTTGCCCACTTAAATCACCTAAAATGTAATTCCACTGCATTTATGCCTCCCATGGACTGTCAGATGCATGTCCTGTAATGGACTTGCTGCTACTAATCTGGAATATGGAATTGCTTCTAAGAGTAAAAAACACCAGCCAAACCTTCTGAAAAGACATTCATCATCCTGAACAAATGCACAAAAAGAATTCCTCCTAAAAACCTGCTAATATCTGTGCCTATCCCTACTAGCAACACACAAGAAGCAACCTGAATGACTTATTCATCTCCTTAGGCCAATCACTGATAGTGACTGTTATCTACACATCGAGTACAGCCCTGCACCCTTTTTCTGGTACACAAATGAGGGGGAAAAAAGTAACAAACAAAAAGATAACCAGCTCTCACTACTCTGATGCAGCAGTTGAACAGTATGAAGACTATTTATGAAAAACTTACTGATTTCTGTTGTTCAAACATGATTTTCTTGTAGAACAAATGAAATTGTTCAAAAGTAAGCTCTTCCTTCTGAGCACCTATTTCCTACAACAGAAAGTAGCATGCAGTGAATTTAGAATTCCCTGAACTGCACTTGCACCGTGAACAAGTTACTCTTACTCCAGTTGGCATTCTCTCACACAGTCTGTCCTACTCCAACTTTATTTACTTTAAACCACTTGGATTTTAAAATTTATTTATGTTTTTAAGAATACAAACAAGAAAAGAGATGTTGGTTTATGACATAGTGCTCCAAGCCCCCATCTTTGGCCTTGCATTTTGCACCCTCACTCCGTTTCCACGACTGAGAGAGGAGAGCCTCATTTACTCGTTAGCTGGGGCAGCAGAAGCAAGAATGTCTGCTTTAAGGGTGGAGAGTTGGAAAGCAGGAAAGGGTGGGGATATTCAAGGTTCCTGCAGGAATGGAATGACCTTCAAAAATTAATAATATTGGCATTAGGTGGAGAGAAGAGGTTATTATTTGATCATATTGGAAAAAAATTAAGATAAAGTTCATGTAGAAGAAAAAGAAAAATTACTTTTCTATGTACTTGCGCAGTACTGGAGCTCAAAACCCAGTGTTGACTTTGGTCAACAACACAATGCAAAGAAGGAACATTTATGTCTGTATTTTCTTCTACCCTCAGATATAGGCAAAACCAAGCTGACAAATTAATCAATATAATTTATTTAACTGGACACGATATGAATCAAAAAATAGGAAGTGTCCTAAAAAGAAACATCAACACTTACCAACAATACCAAACATATTTAAGTAATCAGGTAATTACCGCAAATTTATCCTTCAAGTACTTCATGCTGCTCACTTTGAAGTTTACTTGGGGAAGGACAGTTTTCAGCTCTCTAAGACTGATACTGGGGGAAAAAAAGGAGAAAAATAAAAAGATAGCAAAATCACCACAGTTGTGTTATGTCAAATCAGCTACTCATGTATTTTCTATCAACACAAAAATGTGACAATTGAAACATTTTGGGTAGGGCTCATCTCACATATCTGTAAACTTATTATAAATTTAACACCTACATGGAAGCAAGCCAGACATGGAGAAACAGGCATTTCAATTAATTTGGAATTAAAAGAACCATGTTGCACAGATATGTATTTCTCTCTTAGCAATTAATCAGATCTAGATGATCAGCTCAAATGTAGATGTTTATATACAGTCAGATGAACTGCAGCCTTTCTTCCACTGAACCTGGATTACAGACAGAAAACATCACACAAAGTCTGTACCGAACAGAGGAGCACAAACAGAAAATAAAAAGCCCCAATTTTCAAAACCATTTTAATCTTTTTCTCCAGATGTCATTCAGTCTGGTAATGCTGATTTGCAGCAGCAAGACTCTTCCCTTCTGCAACATCTGAACATGATCTCATTCTCCTCTCCCAACCAAGTCTTCCCTTCCAGTTCAATTTACACAGACCTGCTGATTGTTTTTGGAGAGTTTCAGAATGCCCAGTGATATCCCAGCAGCCCTTCAAAAACCAAAGTTTTCTAGATAACAGCAAGGCAGCAAGTCAAGAGAGCACAGGTACAAGACCTGTGGGTCCTACTGCTGAAGCCCACAAAATATTAATGCAATACCAACAGTACCCAACAAAACAGGACTGAGGGACTCTGCCTTGACCCACAGGACCATTCAGAAGCCATTAAACCTCGGAAAACGCAGGGTCAGAACACAGTTGCTTGAAAGCAACTAAACCAATTAGCACGTAAATGAAAGTAACACTTCCATTCTACACTGTCCACACAAATAGCTACCCCCTGAGATTCTCATCTCCATTGTGCAGAGGGAAAGAGGCAACGCAAGAAGGAACTAAGCCAAAATCTATGCCCAAACCAGATTAGAACTCAGGAAATTCCTGGCTTTCCGCCTCGTCGCCAGACCTCTGGAAAAAAAACACTATTAGAAGCAAGAATGGGCACCCCATTTGTACACTAAACACCAAGCACAAGCAATTTCCTCTGGCCAGACAAGGGCAAGAGAAAACAAAGAGCTGGGACTTCATTACCACTGGAAAAGAATTCAGCCTGTGGAACAAGACTTGCCTGGTAGCCTAACCTTTACAATTAACCTCCCTAAAAACCACAGCTCTGGACACAACGGACCTCAGTCCAAACTCCTTTCCTGAATTTTTCTAAAAGCATGAATCATCTAGGAAGAGAAGAAAAAACTGCCCTCTCCACAGTGCAAGTCTCCTTGGTCCCAACCAAGCTGCCTTGTAGCAATAAAACAATCCTAAAGCAACAAATGAAACCTCTTCAGCAGACACCCACTGTCAGCCACAGCTGCTCTACCCTAACATTTGCTTTGCTTTGTGAACCCCAACAACACACCCCCACTGCAGGGTTAGTTCTCAAAATGCATCAGGGGGTACAAGTCAATATCCAGTAAAGAATGGGACTGTGGCCAGTTGAAGAAACACAGCTCTGAAATGGGGTCTCAGCTCACCCTGCATGGGCCCACAGGCTGTCTGCACAAGGGTGTGATTTCCTGCAATATCAGGGCCTCAGTCACACAATGAAACACCCCACTGCAGTTTGCTTTTGGGAAAAGGTGTATACAAAAGGAAAAGCATGAGCTTTTCTACTTCAGAATAAAATGCATGTTCCAGACAAAGAGAAGAATCATGGTGAAATAATAACACAGAAGGGAGGAAAAGTTAACATTCTTCTCAGTGTCACACGATTTCTGGCAAATCTAAGGAGAGGTGTGCAGCTGAATTCATTTCTAAAAAACAGTCTCCTTTGCATGTAAAAGCTACAAAGCCACATCACACATGGACCTGAAAGGGACTACTGAAACTCAAACACATGAAGCCACACATCACAGTGGGAGCTAAAACCCCTGGGACTTCTTTCACATGAGAAGCACCAGGTCAGAGGTGATTATCTGCCTTTGGTCTGTGCAGATACAAGGCAGAGACAAGTCTGTGGCCAGGCCAGTTGCCAGCCGAGCTCAATCTCTACAATAACACATTGATGATTCTGGCAAAGTAATTCTAGGCTAAAATTTAAAATACTTAATTTTCATCATTTGTTTCCTCATTATACAATATACATAAACCTGAGGGAATGCTATGAACACATTGTATTCAGCAAAAGGCAAAACTCAAGTTGCTAAAGCAAGGGCAAATGCCAGTTTCAGGGATCTCATACTCCATATTTTGGACAATGAATTCTTTATTTCTTTTCATTCATTCCCGTTAGAATTTGCAAAAAAAATCACTAAAAACATCTGAAAAAAGAGCTTCTTACCTATTTTTTCTAGTTTGATCAACAGAATAGATCTGCTTTCTCAGCCAGCTTGTAGAAGAGGGAGAAAAAAAAATCTAAGAATTATAAAGAACATACAGCCAATGAAATTTCAAAATCCATACACAAAACTCAATAAAAATACTTAAAAGTCTTAAGGTTCATCTCTTTCAGCAAAGCAAAAACATTACCAGTGCAGCATTCAAGGATCCAGCCAGTTTTTTTAAGCACATTTGTAAATATGTACTTTTCTGCTGCATTTTAAAATCACATAAACAACACAGGAAGGGGAAGGGTGGGCAGGACAGAAAAGCATAAGTAACCAGAAGCTGTAAAAAAGTAAGATGATAAAGTGAGCCAAAACTTCAGCTAATCTAAACTGTAGTAACTTCATAAAGTCAATGATTTCTGCCAGATTTATCTTTGAGCTGCTGGCTCAAATATCTGTTAGATGCATAAAAATTAAAAACTAGAGGGAAGGGAGAGGGGTTTAGAGAAATTTAAAGAAAATCTTAATTACAGTGCATGTCAGTTTTAGATGCACAGTAACATACTTTTAGTTGCACCAATAGTAAATAAATACATACACAATTTTGATCCAAAAGATGAACGCACTGCTAAGCTGATCTTCAGCCTCAACAGGAATTACTCGTTTGACAACACCAGTGTCAAAGGCACAATTTGGTCAGGGAGCAAGCGAGGGCAGAGCATATCCTCACTAACAGCAGTGGCCACAAACAAAAATGCTAGCAGTGATGAAAAGCAATGGGGTAGGGAGACATTACTGAAACCTTGTCCACAGAACTGGCAATCTGAGCCTGAGCAGTTTCACACACAACATCCTCTGAAGGATAAAGGTGCAGTTTCACCTTCACATGGCTGACTTTTGAATTTTCCAAGAAGCCAACACACAAACACCAGCTGCTCTTGTGATCTCATGAAGAGATTTTGTTTTGGGTGCACAGAACAAGGTGAATTGCAAGTTCACAATAGTGTATGAAGCAGAGTGTGACTCCAGAGCACCTATGTAGCAAAATAGACATTGAGAATTTCCATATGAGGTTTTAGTGTCATACACTAACTAAAAAGTGTTCTTACTGTATTTGGAAAGCACCACTTGTCGCATCTTAAAAATTTCATTCAGATTTTCCTCTTTCAATTCCCAGACTCACAAAGTGAAAATATGTCCATGTACCTCTCTGTGATCGCAGGTGTGGGAGCACTCATGACCTCTTGATACAAGATATTCAAGCCACACAACCATTTATCAGTATCATCTTTAGAGTCAGCTGAAAAAGATAATATGCTATGGTAAACATCAAAACAAAATCAACGCAAAACCAAGACATAACTTGTTTAGATAAACTCTAGTATACAAAGCTTCTGACTAACCTTCCTCTTTGATAAATCTCATTGCATAGCTTCATGTTGCTACTAATAAAACGAATGAAAAACAGCATAAATTTGGGGGTAGGTAAGCTCTGACAAAAAAATACATGCTTTTAGAAGACTGTTTATCAGCGTAGGAAAGTTTCAATACTTCAGCATAAACACTATAAAACTGCTGAGCTCCTGTGGTAACACAATCAAAATTCATTTCCTTATCTTCTGTCTCCAAAGTGGCAAAATCCCAGGGCCCAGATCAGAGCAACTTGAAGGGCACAGACAAAAGAACTCAGTACTGCTATAGCACAAAGCTGGTTCATTATATTCCCAGCAATCTACTACAAAATTGCAATATACTGGCTTTTAACACAATCACCTTCTATTTATCTTAACCATGCCTCTCAACACAGATTGTTCCAGACTAAATTTCTGAAAGGCAAACAGAATGGGAGCAATGTACAAAACTGGTGTAGTGTATATGAAACATTTTAAAACAAGTCAAAAAAGGTCTAAACTTCCTTATGTGGCCTAGCTAGAAGCCAGGTACCCAATCCTGCAAACTAGTATATCGCTGCTTTGTTTTGTTTAGAATTTAATTTGCCTTTCCATTCCCAAACCAGAAGAGTCCTTCCCATCATTTATCATGATTGCATTTGGTAATTCTTCAACCCAACAAAAGCAAGATGAGGAACTGCTGGCTGGGCACAGCTTTCCCTAGGAAATACCATCTAAGCTGAAAGAGCCTTGCATGAGATGCAATCTTTACAGCCCTCAGCTGGAAGTCCATTAGATTTAGCAGGCTGGCTCTGAATTGCATGAAGGCACTCTTCAATTAAACCAGCTCTGAAAAATTATTTTCATACAGGAGCTGAAATCTTTTATCAGTCCTCAAAGCAAACCAGTTTCTCAAAAGGTGAAGATTACATTTTATTTAAACATACTTTCAAACAATGCTTTATCCCCCAAGGATGAAGCTGCAGCCCAGCTTCAGCTCCCCATGGAAATGTTTTTCAATTAGTTACAATTTTGGAAAGAACACCCACTACCACTGCCAAACCAATTCTTCTCCCAAGACAATCCTGCCCTTTATGATAGCTACCATTCCCTTCAAGGAACTATTCTTTCATATTGTTTTAAGAAACCACGACAAAGCCCTTCAACAAGGAAAAGGATTTCCCCCTTAACTGAAAGTTATATCATGTTGTTCTGCTGTTCAGCATTACAGTAACAGCTCATGGTACCAAGTGTTCTCAAAGTATTGGCAGAGGCCTGTTTTGAGAACTGCCATGGGGGAGGACTGGGGGGGCTGTCAGAGGAAATCAAGCTGAAGTCCCTGGCACAGCTGCACGTAAGCACAGCTACTTAAAATTTTCACAGACTCAGTCAACAATGGTAAAACTTATTTAAAGCTAAAAACCTCTAAGAATGGATTAGTCACAAGCAGTCTTTCATTTCAAAAGCATCTGACTGCAAAAAACTTGTCTTCTAATATTGCAATGTATAAGAAATTCATCCCACAAATAACAAAAAAACAAAAGTTGTCAGTATTTAAACACTTACAAAGCACTCCCCTTTTCTCACATTAAGATTTTGCAATTAACTTAAAGACTTAAATGGGTAAGCATGTTCCTGCTCAGGACAGAGAGAACTATGACTCCAAATAAATTGTCTGTATGGTTCTAAACCAATGACCCATTACAAACCTTTTAGAAGAGAAATCTCTTTGTAAATTCCACTAGTTAGAAATTGTATTCAGCCTGTACTGTAAAAATTTATACCCCTTTTCATTTCAAAATCTTTGGGTTGGTAGCCCTGGATAATCTTGCCTGTAATAAAAAGTGTTCCAAGCCTTTCTATAGATACAAACTCCCTTTTTTTCACACAGATCTCTTAATTTTAAATTTATCACTGTCCAATTTTATTTATGGTCTCCTAGCACTTATTTAGAGGAGGCTTAATGTTATCGGGTGACATGCACACAAATAACCCAAACTAAAACTTCATTTTTCCATATTAATCTGCAATTGCTCATAGGCGATAGGAAAATTTCTGTGTTACAGCTGCAGTGTAACTTTTTATGGCTATTATATCCAAAATCATTTTGGCCACACTAAAAGTGTTAGGACAATATTCTGGCCACACTGAATAGCTGTCTTTAAAGAGGGCAATGTTACCTCTGCTCTTCAGTGCTGAAAACCTTACTGGAGTTATTTAAGCAGTAAAAGTCTACCTTGCTAGAAAAAATCAGAAACGACACTCGCACAACGTGCCACTTGAAAGTGAAACATTCCAAATGCAGCAGGTCACAGACAAGAAGGGCTGAATAAGAGGTCTGGCTCCAGATTTTAAGCATCTGGTGCACTCCTGAACTGCAGAAGTTAAAACCACAGTATTCTGTGCATTCCTGTTCTATCAACGTGTTTGATTTGTTCAATCGGTAGCTTTAAAGAAGAATGAAAGAAGATAAAAGTACCTGCTAAACTTAAGGTGTTGAGGACAAACTGGGTACCATAAAAAACAGTAAAGCAGTGTTCTTCTCTGTGCCTTGCTTTGCAACGTTCAAAGTCCTTTGAATTCTTTCCTGGGCGTATTTCTTTTATCTCCATCAGATCCACTGAAAGGAAACAACATTCAGTCAGTACAACTGCTGAGCCTGAAGTGGTAAGATGGGTAACTCAAAGTATGCACACACATATAAAATAGCTATATNGACAAGAAATGCAAATTGTGACAGCTTGCAATCCATAAATCCACAAATAATCAGTAACAGACAATAGTGGAAAAGGACCAGAAGAAGAAAAATAACCTGTCATATTTTTATTATTTCACTATCACTGATTTTCCATGGACAAGGTGTATACACATGGCCCTTTGGGTCACAGAAAATGTGATTTCACGAATGGTATTAACTCCAAGCAAGTAATTTTCCAATTGCCGTGACAACTGTCCAGAAACAAAAAAGAAAAGATACCATTCTATCTTACCCACCTAAACCACCCACATAGATCTTAGATAGCCAGCTAACCTTGTCAGCTAGTACAGTCACTGGTACTTTCAAGAAAAATATTTGAAGTAGGAATATAAAGAGAAAATTGAGCTTAATAATTAAAAGGTGTGTGAGTTTCCTCATGGCCAGCTCCAGAGAGATGTGTTTTATTTAACATAACCTGTTGTATCACTTTCACCTCGCAGCTCTCCAGAGAACGCAGGTATGCACTGGACCACAGCAGAATGGGAACCTTGCACAAGCACAAGTCAGCTCCCTTTTTTCAAACCCTTGCTACAGGGCCTGCAGAACAGGAGTGAGACAGCACTGAAATAGAAATATGTGTGCTCTCAAGATAAGATACTTATTAGAAAACTGAGGAAGTGGTTTTGCTCTGCCTGTGGACCAGAGAAATAAACAACTCTTCCCACTTCTGGACAGTCTTGACTTACGAGCTACAGGACGAAGAGTGAAGAAAAACATTTCATGGCTGCTCTTGAAATGTGTTTATCAGACCTGGCAAGACCCAGGGAAAACAGCTGAGGGTTTCTGTCCATGCATTTAAGAATGCCACAATATAAACCCCCTGTTTTAAACAAGTACCTCATCAGTAACAGAAGACCATTAACAACATAATGAAACAGCAGCTCTGCTGCCAGGCGAGGGTGAGCTGGACAATGGTAAAGCTTCCACCTGTGTAATGCTGCATTTCTATGATGCCAACATGGACAGACAAGCATGGAAGTTCATCAACGAAATCATGATAATGATAAACATTAATTCACCTTAAAACTTCTTATTCTCTGCAAAGTATCCCAGGCCAAACTTCTACCAGACACTCCTTTCTCACAGTCATTAAACAGCTTACACTGTGAAAATGAGACCTCAAAGGTTAACCTGAACTAATCACAGGATACAAGCATCTTTCTTTAATGAATTTTCCCAAGCGACATTGTTCTCAAGCTAGAGGTTTTAATGTCTTAGCCTCCCTCTCAAACCACGAAAACATCTCCTAAGATCTGCATATCTGATTGGTCAAGACCCCTAAATTTAGATGCAAACTTCCAAAATAAATTCACATTGTGCCTCTAAATGATCAGGAACCAAAAGCTCCTAATAATGACTCTGATCCCCTTACCACTCAGAGTCTCACTTGGATCCCTAATGATGTATCCAAATTATCATCCTAAATGTCACCATCGAGAAAAGTTCTTAAGCTGCTAATTTACATGAATATCAACAGAGAAGAATCAGAATGCAGACTAGAAATTACCCAGATGGAGAGGGGAGGAGATTGCATGGCTGCAGTAATTGACATGGGACTGCACACCACGCTGGCTCATTCTAACCATTGGCAAGTGCAACCCCAGTCACCTCTTCTGTTTTCCCTCCACTCACAAATCCCTGCTGAAAAACACAGTTTTAACTTCAAAGTGAATCACACCTTTCCTTTCAGACTCCTTTAAATCCACACACATGAACAACACAACAAAAGGCCCTCTCCAAGTACAAACTAGAAGCAGTGATAAAAGAGATTTCACAACCTGCATTGCTGTTGTCAGTTCCAGGGGCTCTTACCTCACACTGACCTCTGAAATAAGCACACAAACTTACCCAATGTCTCCCCTCAATTACACACACTCCCTACAGGCCTCCTTGCATTACAGCCTTTCAACCCCACCATCCCCTTCTCCTGCATGAACCTATGTGTATACACATAGTGGCACAAGAATTTTTGTATGCACAGACATGTTATTGCTTCTCCAACTGGTTTTTCAGAAAGAGTTTCACTATACCCTAATTGCTAAGCATTCAGTAAATAGAGGAACAAAACTGGGTGAAAGAGAGGAGAAAGAAATATATTTAAAAACTCAAATTGAAAATTTAACATCCCTATTATTTTCAGGCAACATATTCTATACATCCTGCAAAATTTGGGCAAGGTATCATTACGTTTCCTTAGAAAATAAATTAGACAGGTACAAAACTCAAGTTTTATTAAACACTCTTTAGATATTTACAGAAATAAAGATATAATACACATTATAGTTTCAGAAAGTGAATAGAAATTACCTGTATGTATTTTAAAGACAATTCATAGTGTTGGTTAGGATGTATTACTCTACATTAAAGAAAAGCCAATGTAGAGAATCAAATGGAGAAAAGAGAAATATGAACACCAAGCATTAATTCTGGTCCTGCACTAAGTTCTGCATCCTCCACAGGTAGTCTGGAGTCAGCTGGCACTCTCCACGAGATGCCTAGTAACTCCAGAATGGCTGATTCCGATACTGAGAAAGGAGCAGGCCAGGAAAAGCTGTAACATGTTTCAGACTCAGATTAGTAAATCAACTGTACCAACTTAGTTGTTACGCAGTTACTGTGAACTTTTTACAGCACAATCTGTCACTGAACAATTAAAATTTAATTTCATACCTATGCCAGAACTGCAGGCACAGCACTTCAGACACCCTATTTTTGTACTGCCCTGAAATACTGGAGCTTTCCTCCTTCTCAATCCCATATGCAAATTGCAGAGCTATATCCTGCCCTGGCTTCACAGACACATATTCCTGGGGCCTGATATACTCCAAAAAAGCACAGAACTGGACAGATGCACCTTGCAGAGTCAAATCAAATCCAATACACTTGCAGGTGCAATTTCCACAAGAAAGGTGAAAGACGATTAAAACATTTCCTAAGGAAACATGAATCAAAGTATGCTCTGTACAGAAACTGACTCACATCCAGCAAGACAAGGACAGCACTCTCCCAGCACAGCCAGTGCCCAGCCAAACAGTTTACAGAAGTCTAGTGCCACTGTAAAACCCACATTAGCTTACATTTCATCTGTTCCTTCATGTGACTATTTCCCCAGGTTGAAAGGATCTCCTTAGCAGCCTCATAAGTCCCGGATTTATTCTGACAACTCCCTCAAGTGGCTCTTTAAGGAGACCAGACTCCAAGGCACCTTCAATTACCATGCTGTCTCAGGCTCTGATCTGGATGTGCATTCGAAGCAGTTCAGAGCCTGAAGCTGCCGCACTTCAGCTCCTGCTGCTGTGTGTTGTTTGGCAAATCAGTGACTTCAATGGATCATTACACTACTACGTAGATGATTTCCTAATACTGCACAGATTAATTGCTCAGTGCCTTACAGGGCACCTGACGGAGCTCTTTACTGCCATGAACTTAACAATAAACTTTTGATCCTCAACGTCTCCACTGATCTCCATTCAAATAACCCAGCAGCAGTGATCACGATCATTGCAGGTACAAATTTTTGTTACATTTCCTTCAGTCACACTTGGAGGTAGATGGTAAAACAGAAGCTGCATTTCACTACAGTAAGTGCTGCGCAAGCTGAGGGGACAACACGATACAAGATAACCAAAGGCAGAAAACTATGTCAAGAGGAAAACTGCTAAAAAAACCATTACATTGTTATACATAACACTGTGCTCCTCCTTCCAGGACAGAACAACCATCAATGCTATTTAAAGAGAGAAGTTCTGGCTCTGTCTGCCACAATGGTCACCCACCAGCCACCTCTGGGTGGCAACACAACCATCCAGCACCTGAAGAGACAGGTGGGTTAGGGAACAGACCCTGCTGAACACCAGCCAGTGCCACCAGCAGAGCACCTTCCATGAGCTGGAAGTGTCCATCTAAGCTCACTGGAGGAAGATGAGTTTGCAAGAACACCTTTGGTTAAGTCAGGTAATGTTAGGCTGGAACATCAGGCTGATTGTATATAAATGCACGGGTCAAAAAACCTTAGAGGCTGTCAACCCATCAAGGTACCCTTGACAGAAAAGTCAACAATAACAATAATAAATAATAAAGTGTAAAAGTTTACCTGAATCTGCCATCATGGACTACAGAGTTCTGTAAGATAACATGTCTGATTCAAAGCCCAGATTCCCCAGGAGTCTTTCAGTGTCCACAAATGGTGCTTGGATCAGAGCTCAGTCATGTACTTAATGAAAGAAAAGAAAAAGCCTACAGAGAGATTCAGAGAAGGCTTACAGAGTCAGAAATAATGCTATGAGCATTATTTCAGTAAGTGTCAAGAAGGCTTAAGGGAAAACTACTGCCAATGTTCTGAAGAAAATAAGGAACTCTTATCACCCAAACTGTGTGCACCAAGACATAGGGTAGCCATTCTCTCTATGAATATAATTGCATTTTCATGTGTATATACGTATAGCAACATTCCACACTCAGAACCAGGTTTTTCCAAAAATTTGCATTACAAAATATTCCAAAGTAGGTTTCATTTTAGCAAGGCAGAAACTGCCCACTGCAACAGAGGCTGTGCGCAAATGAGTACCCAGTGAACGAAGGAAGCCTTTAGTGTCCTTTTGCAAATGTACTTCATGGTGAGGACAAGAGCTCTGCTCTCACTTCTGCAGGATTAAATATTAACTACCCAAGGTGTGTTTTAACAGCCTCTTTTTTTCAGAGCAGCAATCAAACACAAATTGCATGTGACTCTAGAGGGAACAAGGTGAGGCTTCTCTCAGAGGACAAAGTCACAAGAAAGCAGAAATACCCTGCAGCATGGCAGTCCAGATGTGGCAGGGAAAGCAATTCAGCTCATAAACAGAGACGCTTACTGAGACATTCAGAGGCCCCAAGGAAGTCATTACAGATAAGCCACAAAACTTCAGAAAACACAGTTACAAGGATGAAACATGAGAGACAGTGTGGTGCACCTTGAGAAAGCACCCATGAGTACCTTTCCATGGGGTCCTCTGGGGATATAGCTAAGTGACTGACATAAGGTTTAGAGAAGTGCACCTTTTAAACCCAGAGTTTTATGTAATCACGTCACACAGAGCTGGCATGTAGAGTAACAACAAATTACTACTAAATTCATAACTTCTCACTGGATTGCTCAGTACAGCACCATGTTACAGTGCTTCCCAGTTTGACCTCTGAATTCAAGGGGCTGTACACCTGGCTACTGTTTTCATATTAAAAATTAAAGGGCACATCCACCAAATGGCGTAAGTATAGGGTAAAATTTACATATGTGCTCATAAAAGTTCACATTCTGCTCCATGCCACAAAACAAAACAAAAATGTTGGCATATAAACCTGACTTTGGGAAAAGAATGGAGTACCTACATCTCACACTCACTTTGATCAACCAGTTTAGGGGTGCTGAGGTCTGTGCAGTTCATTCTATCCCCGTTTTGCTGGCTGGCCATGACAGGAAGTCTGGTTGTTGTAAGTTAGCATCAGACATTGCAGAACTGAGCTGCTAAAGGGAAGACATTATTTGAAAAGAGCTAGAGGCTACACATGTTCATTTTTTCATTTGACCACAGAAACCAAGCTACATGTACTCAGCTGAAGACTTACACAAAGATCCCCTGGCTAACAACTGATATACAGCCATTTCAAAACACACACAAAAAAAGGTGAATTTTAATGTTCCTTTGTGAAGTTACTCCATAAAGAACAAGAAATGGATTCCCTTTGCAGTGACATATTGTTCTTTAACAGTATTCAGAATACAGAAATCAAATTACAGAATGGAAACTCAGGGTTTTCAATGCGAGTTAAGATTATTTATTACTTTAAGTCTGAAACAGTAAGGAAATTCCGACAAAAGTTCTGCTAGCAGTAAGGAAAACAAAGGTCCCTACTAGAAATCAGCAAGATCAAGTCCAGTATTCAAGCCATCATTCAAGTGATGCTCATCACTTCTCCTGGAGAGGTACAGGTCTGTAAATGCTTACACCATCTTCTCCAGTGAGGGGGAAAAAAAGTTTTCCACCACAGAACAAATTTACATTGATATTAATAATTCTACTGAATGACTCAGCTGTTTAATACAAAGAAAAAAAATCAATGTTTAAGAATGTGAGCCACATGCATGAACACTCTCTTAGGTGTTAGTTTTTGAAGCTCCCCAATGTATCTGACAGCCAAAAGGACGCACAGCATCAAAATTTGCTCTCTTTGGCGGTCATTTGAGCAAAGATTCTAAAAGCAACATTATCAAAATTTAATTTCAAGGCAAAGATGCTGCTGCATAAAATTCACAAAATCAAACAATGAAGATAAAAAAACCCTAACCCTTGTTAGGTAAAACAGCACTGCCTGTGGCAACACACAGAAGGTTGTCATTAAACTAAACTACAGATCCCTGCATTTCCCCTGTCAGTTGAATGTGGCCTGACCTGGTGCTGTTATCCACACCACCCTACTACAGATGCACTGCTTCTATAATGAGCTTTGATCATTAAATATCCAGGTGCAACATTTGGCATAAACTAGTGATTCCTGCTTGGCAGTGTAACAAAGTCTGAAAGCATAGGACAATCTTACAGATTGAGAAAAAACAGAGCAGCTCCCACAGGTTCTAATTCTACATTGAACATGAATTTGCTAAGTCTGTTTTTAGTTTCCACATTCCCTTTACCTGTGAAACATGAAAATTCAACTTCATTTTATGTTTGGGTTTTTTAATCATGTTCTAGATGACAAATTCTGTAAAATCTCCCCTTTTCAGCAGGGAAGAAAATCTCAAGTGAACTTAACACTTGATAACTCTTTTCTGTAGGTTAAATGAAAAATCAGTAATGGTAAATGACTTTGAGATGGCAAATTAATTTTAAAAGTGGTCATTTTTTCCTACAAACTCTGGGAAAGTATTACACATAAAACTAGAGCAGTGAGACAATGTGAAATGAGCAGTTCACATTAATTCTAAAATAACATGTTACGCATTGTCTAACACGGGTTTCTGTTATAAATCAAAAAAAAGATAAAAGATAGTCCTACTGCATTAATAAAGGTCTGGGCTGCAGAAAATAGAAATGGCTATTGCTGTACTGTCGTGTGCCACAAGCACCAAAAGCTTCAATTTAAGTATAGCCTTTATTGCCCTGCTTCATTTTGCAATTACATTGACATGATGTCTGCCTCTCTGCCACTCCCCAATCCAGCTACTTCATCCTCTGAGAAAGTTTTCAGAATAAATTAATGTTAACATTTCTCTTCCCTTTTCTCTTTGAACCTTACCTACATCCTAACCTCTCACTCTGCATACAGAAAGAACAGTTTCAGAGCTGATATAACTTCTTCTAAATATGGCCCTCTGATGCTTTAAACCTGTTTCTTGTTAGGAGTTTGCACAACTAAATTGTCACAGATATTTTTATTAGGGAGTCTTTTGCAATAAAAGAACATGAAAAAACCAGGTCATCTTTCTTTTCCAAAAAATTAAGTGATTAAAATATGGTTTATATAATTTTACAAAAGCAGGTCACCTCTTCACCTGAAAAAAAACCAAAAATCCTAGATATTCAAAACCAGAGAAATCATCTTCTGTCCTTAAATAGAATCTTCCTTGAAATGAGCATGCTTGTATTACAGAGAATCACACACTTGCACATTCAAGGATGGCACCACAGATTTCTGAGAGTATAAATTCTCCTGGCTGTGAATCATCCCTTCACTCAAATCATTCTTGGAAGAATACACAGAAACTCACACATTTTCCAGTGACTAATCCAACTCTAGTCACCATCAGCTTTCCCTTAATAATTGTCCCGAAAACACTTTGCATCTGAGAAAGGATGGACTATCCATAACAGATCAGCTTCCTGCAGATTTAGACCTCGCCACCTGCTTGTTCTACAAGCTTAAATATCATAACTTTGGGCCCTAATTTATTCATGTGCATATAAATGCTATGCCACAATTTGGGAGTTCTGGAATGTCCTCTCAGACAGCAAACCCCAGGTGTCAGCCACACAGCCGTGTGTTTTAGCAGAGTCCTGGCAAACCCTGCTGTGCCTTGGCCACCTCTCCCTATCCCGTCACCTGTCACTGCTGTCCCAGTGTGCACAACACCCCCCACGGTGCGGCCAGCCTGGGACAGCCTGAGGTGGGGAGAACCAGCCCTGGGTGTGTGTGACCCAAGGGTGCCCATCCAGACCCAAACATAGCTGAAAAGGTTAAACACACAATAAAAATACACAGCAGAACCATAAGGAGGCAACACACTGCAACAGACCGTGCTGGCCAGTCACAGCTTCAGAGTTACCCACCCAGTACGCAGGGATTCGTTTCTGCAAGAAAAGGTCCATTACAAATGAAACAAGCAAATCAAATCGCTCTGTGCAAGGAAACCAAACTTTCCTTCTCTCAAGCAAAAATAAGTTCATTCTCTCAAATGCCTGTCTGGGTAGACAGATGAGACTAACCTTGGAATTTAACTGCTTAATACTGGGCTGTGAAAACATCATCCCAAACTTATGTCATGCACAGTCAGAAATACAGTGCCTCTTGATCTGCTCTGGAAATAGCATCTTTCTCAAAAGGACACAACCAACCTGTGTTCTTTCATTAGAGGAAAATACTGAGGTTTCTTCCCCAGTTCCTTTCTGTAAGAAATTCCTTTTGTATATGGGAACTCAAGTCTCTCAAAGGTCAATGTAAAACCTCCAGTACTTGGACACTGTGTGATCTGAACCACACTATGAAGACAGAGATTGTTTAAACCAGATTTCCTACCCTTTGTAAATCCTCACTTCTTACCACATTAAAGACTGGCTCTAGGAAGAGTTTTCTGAAGTTTCTCATCCAGAGAAACACATCTGCACTAAGCAGGAAACAGCCTTAATTTTAGCAACTCTTTCACTCTATTCTAAACAGATATGCTGGCAGGTTTTCAACAAAAGGGGCCTTTTCATGAGCAATGCAATTTAAAATATAGAGCAGTGCCACTTTTGAGCCCATGGGGTTGTGTAAATATTTATATAAGTATAGCTAATCCTACATCTCTCCCTTGCCCTAGTCAATTTATTCCAGAGTAAGAGTAGCTGCCTTTTTGTTATTGTGAGGCTTAACTTAAATCACTTCCAAAATAATACTAACCAAATTTGAAAAAGGTCATTGTAATAATTATAATCAACTCTGGCTTAGAGCAATTGGAGTGTTCTTCAAACATTTACAGTCCATCAGCAAGAAAATCAGCACTATGACATCCAAAATTCCCAACACTACACAGGGTAGTTAGGGAGAGAAAAAAAAAACTTTTTTTTTTCTTGATCTCCAAAGGGAGAGTATTAAAATAAAGTATAAAAGTTGGACTCCATCTTCGCTATCTATTAGCAGCCTATTTTTGTGTCCCAAAGTTAAAGAACTCTCCTCACTATCTGATTTAGAAGCACAAACCCACAGCAGATGCAAACATTGAGTTTTCTGCCTTCTGTAAAGAGCAGTTGCCAAACTTGAGTTAAAATAGCACACATGGAACAGGAAACCATCTTCACTTTGCCACTCGTACTGAATATTAATTCTTTTTGGACTGACACACACGCAAATAGCAACCATTAAGATCACATCATGAATATTGAGTTTTGTACAGCGTAAGTGTATTTATATAATACTTGAGATGATAATTCTGTAACCTCAATGACTTTTAAAAAAATCAAAAAACAAAAATGTGGATTTTATTTGTCACAGAGCCAAGACAATCCATCAGCATATATTTGGGGTCACTCATATACACATCCATATTCAAGAGGCTGCTCTATTCAATTATCAAATAGGGAAGCTTCAAATCCATCATTTTTCCACTTTTCAAGCAAAAAGAAAGCTTGAGTCTCACTCAAAAGAAGTAACAGCAACATACAAATAACTAACTAAATAAAATACTTCCTTCCTCTTCAGCAAAAACACAGTCAGCAAGTTAAAATTGCAGTAACTTTCATTTCTAGTAGACCAGATATAGTTCATGGTGAGTTAAAACAACTGTTCATATCATATTCTGAACAATACGTGCAAAATACAGCTTGTTGGGGCAGAGTCATTGCTTTTGAAGACAATAAAACAATATTTTGAATATTGTGCTTTAGATTAGGACATATTTTCAGACCTAAAGTTCCCATCGTTATACATGTCACTGAAGTGTTGCTCAATTAGAAAAACTGTTACAGCACTCCAATTTTTGTGGAGAGGCAGATGGCTTTTGGGTAAGTCAAAAGTCTGGAGCAATATTCCCTGTTCTAGCAATGACTGCCTGTGGATCTGGAAGCCAAGTCATTACCCTGCTGGATCATCCAGGTTTAAGAATCAAATTACAATATTCATCTTCTTTTAAAAGCATTAAAATCCACACATAGAGCAACTAATTAATTTATTACCACAAACACACACCAGCTCCAGAAAGCTTTGATAAAAGGTGATTACAAGACAGGACTGAAAAAGTTAACCCCAACATCTGGAATGCACAGTCTGTTCAGCTTTAAATTTGTCCCCTCTGGGCAAATGACAAGACTTCAACACACAGTCAGAGACTGGTTTGGCCAGAGGACTCTGAGGTCTCCTTCCCTCACCGAGCAGTCATTTTCTGCTATGTTTTAATCTTATTGCTCTGTGTGTAAACCCCAGGCTTTATTTGCTAAACAATATTCAAGCACTGCTCTCAGAACTGAGTTCTACGTGCCCTCTCAAGACTTCTCTTCTGGCACAGTACCAGCAATACACTTGTACTTGCATTCACACACATCATTACAGGAAAAAATAATTACCCTCATTTGTCACGTAAGAAACCGGGGCAATGAAAGATTATGATCCAGAGTACCTGTTAATTGGGTGTCCAGGCCTGTTTGCTTTTCCCCAGAATACTGAATATGATCATATTTTCACCACCAATGATAAAAACATCTTCCCAGACAACCAGTCTTTATTTCCCCTATATCACATTTCCAGGAGCAGGTCCAGTCTCCACAAGCAATGAGACAAGAAACAATGGAAACAGTAGCAGAGATTTAATACTTTTAAGTCAGGAGCATGAAGAGAAACTGCTCAGACAATCCCAAAATCATGCAAATTCTCAGTGCCTGTCTTTGCAACCTTACAGACCAAAGAGTTTTTAACTTACCGTGTATTTACAAAAAAAACCCCAAACCACCTAAAAATCCAACCTCAACAGACCAGTAAATTTTTCTGGCATTTCAGACAAACTATTCAATTCCTTTATTGAGGACAAACAGCACTTAGCAGCTGTAGAGTAAAATCATGCTCACAATAATTAAGAAGAAGTTACCATATAATCATATGCAAGCACTGTAATTACGTTACACCACCCTGAGCTGCACAAATCACAGAAAGCCCAGGCTGAACTTTCTTGGCATCACTTGTGTTCATAAGAACTGAGGATTAGTCTCACTTTATTCTCCTATTCTAGTTTTTGCAGCCCTATCTAGCCTTATACTCCCCTTCTATTTCCTGACCTTGTTATAAATAGTGGGTTTAGAGAGCCAATACCAACTCAGGGCCTTGAAACCACCTCATATCTCACAACTTCATCCTCCTAAGTCATTGGTGCTTTCCAATAATGGTCCTAAATGATGACTTCCATCCTGAGACAGCAAATTGACCAAGAATACCAAAATGTTAATTCAGTTTCCTTGTATTTGAAGGTGTTTGGTTGGTTCTCTTTTTTTTTTTTTTTAACAGAAAAGTGGTAAAGAATAATTACTCACTTGAATTTATAAGACATAATGATGGAAGACAGTCTGTCAATTCAGAGAACACAGACGCCATCATATTCAAAGATGAAAACTTTGAGAACAAGGCTAAGGATAAAAGCATGTTAATCATATTTAAGTAGCGTTAGATACCTAAATAATGAACCGCAGAAGATTCTTCATCTACATTACAACAACTCAAAATATTCTCAGCAAATTACCAAACTCTTTCAGCCACAATCTTCATAATGTTAACAAAAGGCTTTTAAATTAATATTTGACAAGTACATCAATTTATTAGTAACTCCAGGTACACATAGCAAATACTCACAGAAACCTTCAATCTTGTCAGCTGTCTTGCTCCACGCTACCTGCCTGGTTTCCATTATGACTTGAATAGTCCTTCTTTCAGGGCTGCTCTTCTTAAGACTAAATATTGTCATAACAGTTCCCAATTCCAAGGTCCTTTTGATCTGGCTTTTCTCATACTCAGGCAGCACTCCATAGTCTATATTCTTTCTGGGCATTTTTTTCTTTTTAATCAAACTTTTATGGTCTTCAGTGTCCTGAAGAGAAAAAACATAAGGAAAAAAAAGGAAAAGATAAATATTTAAAACAGCATTTTCATTTCTTTAAAGATCACATTTATGTAGTTAGATACCTAACAGAGACTCATGCCCATGCAAATGCAAGGCAGGTACACGGCCAACATTAACCATGTTGTCTGGTTGTTGTCTGGTCTATCCTGAAAGACCTTCACAGAGGGCAGTTCCAGCAACATCAGTTTGTGTAAACTCTTGCACTGTATTAGAATGTAAACCTGGATGAGACCTCCACGAAAATGTAAAGCAGGTAACTGTCCTTTTGAGAACTGTAGTGAAGGGAAAACATGAGTAATACAAACACTGAAGTGCTGGCAACATCTAAACATCAGGTTTTGCACTTTTAAAACTTCATGGCTCAGTTTCTCCTACACAGTCTGCCTTTTCTTACCCACATGTTGGGTGGCAGATATTTGTGTGCATACACTTGGGACACATCTTGGCACAAAACAGCCAAAAGAGGGATGTGTACAGAGCAGATCTCACAAATATTAGCAAGTTTCTGTGCTCTCTGGTCTCCCACATCACTGCATCAAACAGCTAATTATGAGCCTGATTACTCCTCAGTGAGATTATTTACGAACAGTATGGTCTGCAACCTGCTCTTTCACCCATGAATGAGTATCATTGTCACAAAAGTCACAGGGGTTGCTGCCACACAGCTCCCAGCCATCCCCCTTAACACCATCCCTGGGCAGGACAGGTTTAAAGAAGCTCTGTGCATGCAGCCACCAGCCACGGCGCCTCCTCTGCTTCTCTTCCTCTCTCCTCAGACCACTGCTCTCCATCACAAGCAGTTTCAGTTTCCGTGTTCATGGCTAATTCGACCGTGGCACTTCTCGCTTCCCCTTCGTAACTTCTGCCAGCCCTCGCCCCCTCACCCCGTGTCACTGTCTCCTGACTGCTCTTTGCTGCTCTCTCTCATTAATAGCACTAGATTGCCTCTTAACATCGTGTCACCACCTGCTTTAGGAGCAGTCTCTCTGTCTTTGAAGCTGTCCAGTGCGATCTTTCCAATCCTCTTTTGAATTCTACCACTTCAATAAACACTTGTTTTTTTCAAAGTTGAGAAGCCACAAGAGTCCCTTCTACACTGCCAACCGTGAGCTTGAAGAGCTCTACAGCAGGAACCACTCCATGGTTTGTAAAACATTATACACATCATTTACTGTTTTATACTGGCTTGTTACAGTAATAAAAAAATGGAGTATTCTTTCCTTATACTCTGAAAAAAATTATGTACCCCAATCCTACAACTGGGAGGGAGTGAACAACTTTGAATTATTACAAGCAACAGAAGATTTATTATTTTCTTTTAGCCATAACGTAACTGATCCTTTTAGACTACCTGAAGATAATCAGATAATCATTTAAATTAGGACAGGCCTGAACCTAAAAAGACAGCCATGGTAATCTTGCTACAATGTTTTGTTAAAACAAGAAATTAAAGGAGGGAAAACTAAAAATTAAATTTAAATCTTTGAACAGTGTGTGTTTTCTGGCAAAAAAAAACAAAAATAGAAACCCTGTCGTCTCACTTTGCTCTTTTAATTAAAAATCATAATAAAACAAACACGGTGTGATCTGGGACAAGGTTTAAGAATTTGTGCGACACTACACCGAATAATAAAAAATTAACTTTTAAATTAGTATAGTTTTTCAAGAGATGATAAAAAACATACATCAGCTCTGCCTTTACAGTACAAGGTTTAGCTGTTAAATGAAATATGATTTAGAAAAAACAAGAAAAGTTTCTAAATACAACTGTTTAATAAAGGGCAATACAGCAGGTTTCTTTTGAGAGATAACTCCCTTAGTACAAAGGAACTGCCTCTCAGAGGTGGCTTCTTAAACAGTTTCTGTTGAATATAATATACTGGACTTCCCCTTTTAAAGGAGCTCTTTCTCCCGAAACCAGAGAAAACGGTGGATTTAATCTAACTTAACTCCTAAGTCACAAGCCAAGTTTTTGACTTAAGGTGGAAGGAATATTGCAATATTTGATCAACCTAACTGACCACTCCTAGGCTGTTTTGGCTACCTGCTCCAGTTTAGGAGTAACATCACAGAGAGCTGCCTAACAGTAAAAGAATTATCAGAAGCCCTTGGCATTAGACCTTTAACATCAGGAGTTGTCTTACACTCACCCACATGTGCCCCTCAGCCTTCTTTACACCCATCACTGCACAACTATCTGAATTAACAATCTTTCTACCCATTCATGCAGCAGAATTCTGTGATGACCTTCATCACCCCATTACCTGGATGCCTCTAACCCAGCAGAGTGTGAACTACAAGATGCTGTGTGTAATAGAAGCATCACTGCTCTTCGGCTCAAAAGTTACTTAAGGGTAAGCTAGAAAGATCCAGCACCACTTACAGGACTCAGCAAGTGACTTAATAATCACCAAAATATGCCACAAGCTCTATCTTAGACACAGTCAGTCTTTACCTTTGACTGTAGGAATTACAGAATTACTAAATTTTGAAGGTGTCCTGTACCATGCAAAACTTGGATCACTTGTTACTGTTTGTGTAAGACCTGTTCTGATAGGTTTCAATTGAAAAGCCTGAATGATTTCGACTAAAAAGTCTAAAAGACGCACTGCAAGTAGCCAAGTGAACATGGACATTTAAAAAAAAATTCTGTTTAATCTCTCCTGTCTACTTAGTTTTAGTTCATTTACTTCAGACTTTAACAAACAAACCCTTCTTAGTGGAACATCAGTGTACAGCTCGCAACTTTCTTCACAATAACACAGAGAGGAAAAACTAAAAAAGGCAATTTATAAATGTACCAGATAGCAAAGAATATCTCAGATAACCACTGATGAATCCATAGTCTGTTATAATTTCACCCATATGACACAGCAGGTGCTTTCCAGACACAGAAAGTTAACCAAGAACTGCAGTCCAAAGTTTGTCTCCAACCAATTTCTAAATTTTCCCATGTGCTCTGAGCATTGCAAAACGTTTGTTGCATCCTCTGCTCTGAGCTCTGCCTTTGGATTGAGGACATCACCTCGCCAGATGGATACCCACCAGTGACACCAGCGCAGTACCACAGCACCAATAATTAATAACAACCGATGCACGGCCCTTGCGATGCAGCTGCTGCCCGCAGAGCCCTGCGGCCCGGCGGGGCGAGCAGGGGAGCGGAACCGCCGCAAGACGGTGCCCACCTGCCCCGGCAGGCCGGGCCCTCAGCCCGGGCAGGGCGGCGCACGGCTGGGCTGCTGTCAGGCACTGCCACACTGCCAAGGTTTCCTTCCTTCTTCTCCGTCAGGCTGGGCTGCGGCGGGGCCCGGCCAGACACAAGGTGCAGCTCGGCAGGGCCACCTCAGGGAGCCCCCCGACTCCCCCCCCCCCCCCCCCCCCACCCCCCCCCCCCCCCCCCCCCCCCCCCCCCCCCCCCCCCCCCCCCCCCCCCCCCCCCCCCCCCCCCCCCCCGCCGCCCCCCCCGCCCCCCCCCCCGATCGTCGCTGTGGCCCGGTGCGGGGCGGTGCCT